>MQRK01246292.1:12040-23800 GCA_001938485.1 Girardia tigrina
TCTTTCGACTACCAGATCATCAATATACTCAGCAGGCACTATGAGCACCTGCCGGTAACTATCAACTGATCGGCTGTCTTCAATTCCCTTTCAAGATCTTTTCATATTCCCTGTCTGATAGTTAACACTCACTGCAGGCACTATGAACACTTGCCAGTAACTATCAAACAACTCCCAACGGTCTTCAATTCTCTTTCAAGATCTTTTTCTTATTCACAGCCAGATCGTTAACAATCACGTCAGGCATTATGAGCACCTGCCGGTAACTATCAACTGATCGGCTGTCTTCAATATATTTTAGCATATGCCCAATTATTATCTATACTCCATCAACCTCTAAAAAATTAAAATTAAAAACTCACAAAAACTGAAGATTGAAAAATTTATTAATTTGTAATTAACAACTAGACTAAATAACTTTCTGAACAAATAACAGATTCAAATGAATTTATATTAATTCGTTTTTTCGAAATTTTCACATAAATTTTGAGATCGCTGGACTTTGTGTCAACAGTTTCGGCAGGCACTATAAGCCTCTGTCGTTATCTATCGACAACAAAGTCCAAATCAATCAAGTAAGTTTTTGTTTTAATCAAATAAAAATAACAAAATTTTCATTTAGATGAACAACGATCAAAGGTCAGACAGATGAAGTCAGTTTTCTAATTACATAGATAATAATTGTTTTTGTTATTTTCAGGATCAAAGGTGAAATCAATTAGGTAAGTTTTTTATTCAATTAATTTTAATAATCATATTTTTTATTTCAGATCAAAGTCCAAAATCAATTAAGGTTAGTTTTAATTAATTAATATTATATTTATTTAATAATCATTTTATTCTATTTCAGATCCCGAGAAATTTTCCATCAGACTCAGTGCCCCCTTAATGAATTGGCCTGGTGTCAATTGGGAAATTTCTCGATCCCAACACCTCTCTCTACAACATTTTTGCGAGCTCTGAGTCCCCAGTCGCTTTCCGTGATAAACGACAACTCATATTGATCTTTTCAATTTAGCAGCACTCCTATGATACTAAGGGGAAATGGACGCGTCTCTTCCCCATATATCAGTAAACTGTACAGGCTTCAGAGCGCCTACAGGTCCGAACCAGTGACGAATATTAACCGACCGTTAGCTTCAGCGTCTGGAGGGGTTGATATACCTGTTCATTGTTTACATACAGATTTTTTTATAGTTATGCAGTCTATACTCTTTAAATATTTCGAACGAAGAGATACTTGAGGAAATGGACGACGAGCGAACCGCGTGCCCCTATCCATATGGAACGGCCCGCGTCACCTCAGAAAGGTTCTTCGATTCTTTTGACGAATTAGTTTCTTTATTAATAATTCTTTAGGAGTTTAACCAACTAAGAATTAACTATCTACAATTTTACTCAACTCCTTGAATTTACTCGATTATTCTCAACGATTTCCAACTTTCAATTTTTTCCTACGTGGTTCGCATAACTATCGTTCATATTATTGAACTTTTTACTAACGACTCGCCCAAATTTACAAACCTGTTGATACTTAGGATATAATTTAATATTTATAAATATGTAATCTTGGGTTAACTATTTACACGGAATAACACTCGTCAAAACGTATATATTTTAACTGTCATCTATTCCAAATATTTCCTATTTCATTTATTATTCAGCAATCTATAAAATATTGAAGAAAACAGAAGACGAATTAGAAAACCATGACATCTAAGATTATTAGATTATACAGTGCGTGTTCATCGTTTTAACTCTTACATATATATTCCCCAGGTTATATCTAGTAAAATATAAATCTAAACTGTCAATTAACAATATCTATAAACACTTGTTCAACTTCTACGAAATCTTTACACTCAATTTCCCTTTGATATCGAATAAACGTCAATAGGATGATCAAAGCATTCAAATAAGAGGTACGATAAGACCATAAGATCTCGATTACCAACTAGACATCTCAAGCACGCCTTATAATCTTTCAGATACAAACCTTCTACGAATATTTCATATTTTACTGATACTCATTTCCACACTCTGACTCCTTCACCGTCTCTAATTACTCCTATACCTTAATGATATCTCTTCATATATCATCACAGCTCTATTAATCAATCTCAATTATTCACGATTTACTATGTTACAATATATTTACAAAAAATTCCTAGAATTATGATTATTATTTACATATATACATAACCTCTCTATGTCCCGCCGGCTCTCTCGAACTCTAGATCTTCAATCTTATCCAACACTCTCTCGTGTCGTCTCACTATATCCTTATCGACAAATGCCCTATGCCTAGGCATATACGCGCTATCACATAGAAAGGAACTCAATATAAAAATGAATTAGGATGATAACAGATTAATAAGATAAGGATTATTGAAATAAAAATATATTAAAATAAAATGACACATTAATAATTATTTATTATCGGTGTTATTGATAACTGCTTCGACTCTATTGGACATTGAATAGGCCAAACTAATCAAGGTTTGTTAAACTGATGCATCATAGTTCCAAAAAATGTAAAATTCTTTCAATTAATTCTTGTTTTCTTTCTTTTGATGATACCCCAAAGATTTTTGATGGGGTTGAGGTCAGGACTATTCCCTGCTAATAGAAGCAACTGAATATTGTTGTCTTCAATGAATTTGGCAACAATATTAGCTGCGTGGTATGGTGCTTTATCCTGAAGTAGGAAGCCACCATTGTCAGGGTACCACTCATGCATTTGGGGCACCAGACGGTTCTTCAAAACGTCAACATACTTGGTGACACTCATCAAATATGAAGACGACCTGCCCCTTTGCACTAAAGCAGCCCCACACCATCACCTTGGTTGGATGGCGTTGAACTTGATGTACTGGATCAGGCTGATTGGGCAGTTTCCACACTGTATTGCCACCAGAAGCCCTACACTCGAAAATCGATTCATCTGTGAAAACAACCTGTTATGAAAGAAATATTAAAATGATGTGAATACACAAAAAATCCCACAAATATGATGTATTTAATGAATAAAAATTAATTTTAACCTTTTCCCAATCCTCTGCTGTCCAGTGTCCCAGACTTTTTGCCCATTCCAATCTTTGTTTCTTCATCCTGGCAGTCAACACAGGTACCCACCTCACTTTGACTGACTTGCAGCCTAATTCTTTCAATCTGCGTTGAGTTGTCCTCAAAGATAATCTTGTTCTGGCTGCCTGTAGAGCTGATTTGACATCTTTTGCCTTCGCAGTTGGGTTTTTTGATATCACCGGCATCATAGCTCTCTCATCAGCACTGGTAGTCAACTTCATCTTTCCACAGTGACCAATTCTATGGGACTGGATAGGGGCATTTTTGCAACGCTGCACTGTTGTATGGCTTACACCAACTAAAGCTGTAATTTCTTCATAACTTTGCCTACCTCCATCAAGTAGAATCTTAATTTGAGCTTTCTTATTGCTGTTAATGTCTTCCTTTCTTCCCATTATTGATGAATTTAGTCAGTGTGACCTTGAATCAATGAATAATAATTTTTTTCCATTAAGTTGCTTTATATGATAGCTAAATGCCTTTTCATTGGTCATTCCAATAACTTATTAACACTTTATTATACATAAAAAATTCCATGTTCGTTTCATGTACACACACATGAATGCTATATAGTCTACAAACATACCCATATACATGTATGTATGTATATAAGAAAATGCATTATTTTACCAAACTAATTCCAAACAACTTAACATACAAAATATTAGTCATCAAGCCCATATAAGCACACCATACACAAATGATAACGATTTTTACAAAAAAATAGGCAGTGGAACTAATAAATTGGCGCAAACTGTAGTAATGGACATTTATTTAAAATTAAAATATTCGTAAATAAAAAAAGCTAATAAATCAAGTCTTAAACAAATAGACGCAAAGTTGTTATAAATTGACTTCATAATAAAATTACTAAATCAAATCAAAGAGACTTTATTAATGGTCAATAACAGTTACCCAACCCATGGTGAACAAAATAAGATAATAAAATAAAATATTAAAATAATAATAAAAAAATTAACCAAAATAAACATTTATTGATATTTAGCAATAATTATATTCAAAGTAGTTAAAGACAAAATAAAATAAGAAGAATAAAAAATAAAATTAAATTAAATACATTAAAATAGTAATAATCGATCCATACATTTAAAGTAGAATTAATTAAAATAGCATTAACTTGATCATAAATTCC
The DNA here is from genome assembly GCA_001938485.1 of Girardia tigrina. Taxonomy (NCBI): domain Eukaryota; kingdom Metazoa; phylum Platyhelminthes; order Tricladida; family Dugesiidae; genus Girardia; species Girardia tigrina. The sequence goes on from MQRK01246292.1 coordinate 16,281, forward strand.
AACCGTATATATACTGGATTGACGTACATGGTGCGCATACGCACCGATCAGTATTTATTGTATTGACCGACGGTTGAACCGGCTCACTGACCGGTATGCACGATCGATCGTCTCCGTACCCCGGCTTCAAATAGTGTGTCGTCGGCATACCGGTAAGTATATTATATTATTATATGATTTATTGATTTTTTGCTTCAGCTAACGCTTTTCCACCACCGTGCTGATCGATCAATTTAATATAAAATTTAATGTATATATTTTTTTAATTTTATAAATTGAGAATAGGTACGAATCGAATAGTAACAAATTCATAAAATTCATTTGTAGAAATAATGAATAAAGCAATAAATGAATGATCGATAATTAATAACTGTATTTTTTTAATTCTCATATTGTTATTCATTTTAAAAAAAAACGTATTTTTTTAACATTGGAATTATAAATAACAGTAAAATAATAAAAAAATGATACTTACAATTTTTTACATTTTTTATAAATTTTTCAATCACCAAATACAAAAATAGTTTTATCTAAAAAATTACATGAAACTTTCTAAAAACTTTTATTTAAAGAACACACAACAATAAACATAAATCCAAAATTTACTCAAGAGTTCTGTCGTAATGTCAGTCCTTTCAAAACCAAATTTATCGCGATGTTGTCTCTTCAGTATTAATAGACAGTTAGTTTGTTGTTGCATGTCGATAAGAAATATTATTAGAATTGTGACAGGGAATAACAATTATAATTGAAATTATAGCTAAAATAAAAGTGAGTCAAATTAAAATAAGTATAAAAAAGTATGGATTGCAGAACGTGCTGCTATATATAACTACTTCGTAAATGGTCAGTCCGGGATTAGCGAGTGTACCATAGCGCCTACACAATTGGTTGATGACTACCGAATAACCGAATGTGAAAAATGATTTTGTTTATCTAATTGGTTTTGTCGTTTACATTTCTATAACAGCATCCGGTGAGTAATGTGCAATGGCAGTTTCATTTTGATATACTTATTCATTTCAAACGAAACAACTTCTAAACAACTGTCGCCCGAGACATTAACTCGAGAGGATGTCTGTAGTAGCGAGCAACAGCTGGTTCCCTGTCGCTCTCTGAATCAGGGTAAATATTAACTGCATCAGTTCTTATTATAAACAGGGATTTCAATCTGTAGGTACGATGCACGGCGAACTTATGTTATACATCTAACTGTTTATTTCAGGGGACTAAGTTGGTATATGATTGCCTTGGTAAATGTTACTTTATTACTAATTCAGTCATTATAGACACGGCGCGGCTGCTCCGCACAGATTTCACTGCGGTTCGCCTGTTTGCTGAATCATGGTGAATCACCAATCCGAAAATTGTTGCTACTAATTAATCTTTGAATTAATTAATTAAGCATTGTACTTTTTATTTATCTTACAGGGTTTCCAGAGGGTAATATTAGATTTCCCGGTGTCGTGTTTCAGCCAAAACAACGGGACCTGATCAGGTTTAACTGGCATTCAATTCCTATTCATCGGAACTTTTGGTGAACTGTTTGTTACTTATGGCAGTGCTCTACAACCTTTTTACACTCGCGGCATATTCAAGAATTTCAGAAAATTCCCCGGCACACCACAAGCAAAAATATGTAACAAAATAAGTAATTTTATACAGTACACATAATATAAATTCCATTTATTTATTTATATATATGTGGTCTGTGGCGTTCCGAACCACTCAATTTCATGAAGTCTGCTTTGCTCCGAGTGGTTGATCTGTTCGCGCGCCCTGTCGCCCAGGGTTGCGGTACCGGCACGTATGACGGCAAAAGCACTGATCTCCTGCGTGGTTGCAGGGACGGCGATACAGCTTCTCTCGATCTCATCCGAACGCATGAAAGTAATAACACCAGACTACGTCGTGTTAGATCCATCACATGTTTAAAGTAATATGCATTTTTATAAAACTCATAAAATCAACATACAGTGAAGACAAATGAAGATGCAGTTAAATTCTTTATTTGTCAAATTTTTGCCTTTTTTAAAAGAGATAAAACAGCGAATTTTTTTATTTACAATTTATTTATTAGATTGTTAATTTTTTTATTAATTAATATTTTGAGCAATGTCAGAGTACCACAATATAGATATTATAATGTATTTTTAAATTGTTAACGAGATATTTGCGCTTGTTTCAGGGAACATAAATGTTTTATATTTGGCTCAATATTTAAAAATCTTATGGGAATCTGCTCGTTAATTTCACGTTTCTATATGAATAAAACTTTTAAAAGAAGTCTCAATCCTTACAACGCTTTGTACGATGATCACACAGACTTGATTCTATTATTTTTATATAATACAACTTTCTGAGCGCATTTTGTTACTTACCTTTTGTGTTTCTTATTTGTTTATATATTTTCTTACGACACTATATTTCTATCTCAACAGACATATTGCCCCAGAGAATACCCGCTCAATAAATAAATCGTGTTGAAATCGTAAAATAAATTAATTTTTAAAATATTAAAATTTGTTATTAACCTGCTGCAACAGTTTTATCTAATAGTTTTATCTTAATAGAATCTAATAGATCGTCTCTAATTAAACATATTATCGTCTTTCAAATTTAGAATTAATATTTTATATTTTAGAATAAAACTTTTCGATGTTGCATTGACCAGTAAATTTAATCTGATATTCTAAATACAGAAAATTATTTACGTCATAATTGTTTAATTGTGACGCATACAATTTTAATTTTGTTTTAAAAGTATTTACAGAACCGACCAACTTAATAATATTTTCCCTTTTCCTTGTAATTGGAAATTGAGAGTTATAAAGATCCATAAATTTCTTTAGAGAAGCTAAATTTTGTAACTTAACTGGTACTTCCAACTTTTCATGTTTTTCTTCCAATAAATTTAAAAATTGAACAATTTTAGGCAAAAGATTTTAAAATCTTGTTAAAAAGCTTTCCTGGCTACGCCAAATGACATTAAAAAAAAGTAATAAATCTTCATATTGGGAATCATTTTCTTCAAGTTAAGTACGGATGCCGTACTACGGAACAGTCGTCTACTTAAAGTACGGGCCCTTATTGAGTTATTTATTTTGATAATATAATTAACATCCAATATTTTTTCACACAAGGCGTTATGATATGTGACCAAAGCTGAGAAAAGGGACCACAAGTAGGAAATTGAGTTAAGAGTACCACGTTAACTATTATTGTTAACTATACGGAATCGAACACAGATTTAGTAGGTCATTTCAACATCAATCAAATGGGCTTGCTGAAAGAACCATTCGAACAGTAAGAAACATGATAGTAACAATCAGAGACAGACAAAGAATAATGGTGGCAAATTGTTCCGAAGATGAAATTCTGTCTAAATACAACAGTCTAGAGTTCAACAGGATATTCACCTTTCGAAATTGTGTTTGGAAGAAAACTAAACTTTCATGTGGCAGCAGGAATAACTAACACCGAAGAGAACAACATAATCAAGATGAAGGTAAGAGAACATTTAGAGAAAGCGACAAGACGAATGGAAAATTAGGAGAGAAGAGAGAACAAATCGACACTTCGAGAATGGCTAGAAAGTCTTTGTAATACAAGATCCTAAAAAACAGAGAAAGTACACGTTCCCATTCGATGGACCGTATCAAATCACAAGGCATATATCTCCACGCCAATTGGAACAACAGAATCTAAAATATGGATGCATAATTCGTCGAAGAATTGAGTGGATTAAGAAAGTTAAAAATAAATTATAAAAGAGGATAAAGTTGTGATTAATTGTTCCTTTGTTTAAATATTCAAAAAGATTATAAATAACAAATATATTTTATTAGTTGATATTATGAGTTCTGGTTTGAAATGTTTAGATTTAAGTTGCTCCGGATTAAGTTTTTTTGAATAAAAATAATAAAAATTAGATTAAAAAGAAATTTATATTTTATTTATTTTCTTTTTCGTGGTCTGATAATTTCAATTGTAGTTGCTTTATTTATTGGTTGTATGGTGACGACAAAACTGTAGTTTAAAAAACATTGTAAAAAAGGGTGTTGATAAACTAAATTTTTTCGAAAAAATTTCGTCCTCATTACAGATTGTCCTTTAAAAAATGTCGTTTTTAAAAATAAAATATAATTCTATAAAATTTAATTCTATAAGGATTGTATAAATTTATTGAATTTAATTTATGTTAATACAATTATTTTTGTTTTGATGTTATGGTGGACATTTATCATCTTTCGCGTATATACAGTACAGTATGCTGCAACTCTCTGCCGAACAGCTAAACGTTGTAACTGAAACCTGTCGCAGAAAAGAAATGCAGGGAAGCAAAAAACAAGAACTTCTTACAACGGTATGGGGGGAAAATATAATCGAACTTCGACAAGTTCAAAGAATAATGAAAGAGTTTGAAGATGGCACGAGAACATCATCTGATCGCATTGAAGGAAGTGGTCGTCCAAAAACCGAGAAAAGACAGGAATTAGTTGAGGAAGTGAAGACTAAATTATTGGCTGAATCTCGAATGTCTATTAGACATTTATCTACGAAATTTGATGCGTCAAGACAGATGATTATGGGCATCATCCAGAACGACCTTAGATTTCGCAGTGTTCACTGCTAGTGGATCCCATACGACCTGACTGATGCGCACAAAGAACGCAGAGTGAATTCCAGCCAGAAAATTTTGGAGGCGATGGAAAAAAGAAACATGCAGAAAAACCTCTTCTTTACTGATGAGAAGCAATTTTAAGCGCGTGGAATTGGGAATAGACGTGGACTCGTTTTAAAATTTTTTAAACGTTTAAACGGTCTTTGTTTAGCAAATTAAACGTTTAAAAAACGTTTAAACGATCTCTAACAGCATTGATAGATGTGGGTACGTTTTACAATTTTATAAACTTTTAAACGGTCTTCGTTTAGTGTAATTAATAGACGTGGGCACGTTTTAAAATTTTCTAAACGTTTAAAAGGACTTCGTTTAGCAAATTAAACATTGAAAATTTTAATTATAAGCTTAATCAAAAACCAATATCTTTTCTTCAATACAATACATCTCGTTTTTAAAACTTTTGTACTCGAAAAAAATAAGAAAATCAACAAATATAATTTAAATAATTTTACATCTATCAAAAAAAATTTACCAGAGATTTTGATGCAATTCTCAAATATGATATTAATGCCACTTTTCATATTTTGTATTTATAGTCCCACGAAAAAGCTCAACAGATTGGGACAATGTGTTCTTTACAAATGAATAGGCCTTAGGTAGCGTGATAAAAGTTTTAAAAGAGCATAACCCATTCGTGAGTTTTGAAATACGAACTTAAGAACTATACGCTCGTTTATAAATCGCTAAACGTTTAAACGTCTTAAAAATTGAAAACGTTTAAACGGCCGTTTAAACGCGAAGCGTGCCCACCTCTATTTGGGAACGCAGCTTCCAGGAAAGCTTGGATTCCCCCAGTCGGTGATGTTCCTCAAATCGCAAGGTGAATGCCCATGGCGAAGAAGTGAATGGTTCTTTGGGCTGCCAACTTCGACGGTCTTCATTTTTTCCGCGTAATGCCTAACAATACCACGGTGACGTCACACGTGTACATAGCATTCCTACAAGACGCCTTCAATTCATTTAACCCCCACCAGCTGCGACAAACAAGAAAAGCCGTCCAATGGGAAAATGCGATGCTGATTCATGACAATGTGCCAGTCCATGTATCCAAGGGAACTACCACCTTCTGGAGACGAAACGTTGTCATCGCCTTGACCAACCCCCATACTCTCCTGACACTAACATTTGCGACCCCCTCATATTCCCTCTCCTGGAAATGCATCGCACAAATATCGTCTTCGTTGATTCTCATTTTTTAGAGACCTTCCTGGAAGATTCCAAGGAGAGTATGAGTAGTGAGATCATGAGACATGAATTTGATAAACTGAAACACCACGGCCAGCTGATAATTCAGCATCATGGTAATTTTGTGTAATTATATTTCTGAATGTCATTTGTGTAAAGATATTTCTTTATTATCTGGATCTGAAAAAAACGATATTTTTAAAGGACAATAATGTCTTGTGTGTCAACATTCTGTAGTTTGAAATTGAACGGGAATTTTGCAAGCAATATAGAAACTTTTGTAGTACAATAAGTTTTCAACGGTTTACGAAATCAAACAATCGTTCAAAGATCTCATAAGAAAAACGATTCTAAATTGCCTCGAAATATTCATTGAACACAAAATCATCTTTGATTACAATTCCCCAATCAGACTTATTTCAGAATGGCCACTTTAAATGCGTATCTTTCAGTGCCGCTTTATTAGAAAATGGTGAAGCGATTGTTAGAACCAAAGAGTTTAATTAGTGAGATGGTCAGTCGGTTCAACCATGACTGTCTCCAAGGGACTACCAAACCAACTTCTAGATCTCGACTGTAACATGCGTAAACCCTGCGAGTTTGAACAGTATCATAACAGGACGATCAAAGAAATGGGCAGGTCGGTGATATGCGTAAAATGTTTGGTTGGTTTGGTAAAATGCGACCCCAAATGTAATCGGGATAATTCCTGCCTCAATAGTGTTTTCTCAAAATAAAAATTTGGTTTGTCTGATGATTTTTTATATAAATCGATAAAAAAGTGTCCACTAGTTAATTCAACGGATTCCGATGCTCGTTTATAATCGTTGACTTTCGAAATTATTTTTAGATTCCTCGGGGTTACTAATCGAATTTCTCATTTTAATGTGTAGATTTGTGAGTTTGTAAAAGTTATATGTTGGATAAACATTTGGACATTCCATATATTCGATTTAAAAAATCATTATGAATTTCAATTAAATCATAAAAAAACTTCCTTTTTTACATCTTTATTATATATATAGAACAATACAGAAAACTTTGAAACGAAAGAATGAAATATATCAAATATAATCACAGATAACACAACTGTAGAAATGTAATTTCACTGCCTGAAAAGTTTGACTTATTTTTTAAATTTTCTTTTTAAACTTATCTAAAACAGATTCATATCGATGATGAAACCAACTGTCAAAGTAAGAACATCTTTGAACGATTGACCTAATTATGCTTCCCGGCAAAATTTGTTTTTCAATTATCATTTCTTCAATTGATTTTTTAACCTGAATTAGTTACATAATACATATATCTTTTAACTGTTCTGAAAAGATAGTTTTAAGTTCATTTATAAAAAACAAGCTTTTTAATATTTATTTACTCAAAACTACTGTTGCGGAAACTGTGCCTCACGTATTTGATCGACGTTCACTAAAATTTTATGAATAACAAATACTCGATGTATTTGAATATTTGAAAAATAAATCACTGTAACTACCGTATTTTTCCGTGTCTACACTTTTACATATGTCTAACCGATGGACTGACACTGGTTATTCGTGCTCGAGGAGTCTCACTCAGTGTCTACGAAACAATCAGATTACAAAAAACAGAAGAAAACCTTGTTATATAAATATAATTTAGACTAGTGTAA
>MQRK01246300.1:0-16702 GCA_001938485.1 Girardia tigrina
ACGACATCCACGCATGCTATCACGCCACATGAATTCTAATAAATGTACGGATAGTTCCGTTTTCTTGATTCCCATCATTGACTGGCCACAATGGTCCACGAAGAATAAACTGTGGTTAATATTTCGAACTGTTAGTATGGATGCAGCTTCATGCAGATCATGTTTGTCTTTCACTTTTACAGAAAAATGTTTGATATTTTCCATAGACAGATCCTTGATCCTGGCTGAAGAATAAAGCTCGGACTTGCGTTTCGAAATGATATCCTTCCAGCGATTTTCGAAAGAACATACAAAATCAACACCGGGTACATCCTTCCAAGGTACAATTCTTTTCATTAATTTACAGTATTCACCAACGATGTTTCGAATATCCGATCGATTACACGGCCAAACGTATTCTGACAGATAAATGATGCACTTAACAATATCACCTTTTGTTAAAATCGTTTGGTAACCTTGTGTTTTCCTTTTTTTTATTTTATCAGTTTCATCTACACAGACAATAATTTATATAGTTTTAAAAGCCGGGTAAGACAACTTAGTGTTAATTGGTCGTACAAAAAGACGTTTAAATATGTATTTATTTAGTATTTTTTGTAATTTTTTCTTTTTAAAATAAACATTGAGGGAATATTAATTTTTCTAAACACTTTGAAAAAAATATTCGGAAAATACCCAAAATACACGTGAAGTATTTAATATCCACAAAAAATTGCAAATAATTCTGATACAGCAGTCTAATTATTCAAATTCAAAAAGTGATCGGATTAGCCCCATGGTCGGCTTATCCCCACGTTACCCTATAAATATTCATCAATGAAGTTAATGATAAATTTGTTTGACTTCATCCAACGCTAGTTGATGTTTTGGAATTCGAAGGAACTCTTATGATGTCCTACACATTTTTTTCAATATGTTGTGTTTCTTACTTCGATCATTTTATATTTGACCGCTCAATTCTTTTTTATTTTACTTGTTTTCATCAATGACTTCTTCCACTCGCTTTTTCGTCTCGAAGGCCATAATACAGTATTATGTTTCATCTTTCAGATTTAGAAGTAAGACATCGTGACATCATTGTTGTATTTTAGAAAACTGTGTTTGGGTAAATATTTATTATATTTCAGCACAAAAATAAATATACAAGATGTTTTGCATTTATCCAGCATATTTTTTGTATCATGAAAATAATAAAACCGAAGTATATTTGCTGCTTTTTTATATTCATTTTCGGAAATGAAATTGTGTTGAATTTAAGTGCCTGTCTTATTTCTGTCACCAATAATTGTGGATCGTGACATTCTTTTTGATGTTCACGGTAGTTATTCTGATCTTTGTAATTTTATTGACTCCGGTTGCTGTTTGAGAATTAATGATATTCACTATGATATGTGTTCGAGTAAAACATTTTTTTAAATGGAGATTGATTACTTTATCAGTTTAATATTAGCTTTATAATGGTATTTTTTATTATAAATATAATTTCCCTGTCTCAAAAAACCGATAAATAAATATTTAGCGCGTGTATTTTTTTTCATTCGTGAAAACGTCATTTTTAAAGTGAAATAATGTCGTTTGACTAAAGCTCTTTCATACATTAACAAGTATATATAAAAATATTTTTAAAAACCTTGCCTTCATTTTCGATTTGTAAACATTGGAATTTCCTGCCCCTTGCAGCGAAAATTAAATTTTTTTAGCCGTTTATCGCGCATGTGGTGCCGCTAAAACACACGTGGATAGTAAAAAATAAAAAGATATTTTTAATAAAATTTTCCAAGAGCCACGATTAATACAATACGATGATGAGAATCGTGGATCAATGATATTTGAACCACAAATACACGATACAAGTTCTACAAAGCAAATCATAATCACTACTGAACATATGCAGATAAAAAGACATACAATGTCATACAAGCTTTTAAATTATAGCAGTCATACAACAAAAAGAAAAATAGAGGTTCATACATCATTAGCAAAACTAAGGTTATATAATGATTTCGATGAATATGATAGTCGTTCATATTATTAGGCGTAAGCCTAGTTTTATTTATACTCCTTACAATAGTCGGAATGAGACAAATATACCACAAATATAAAAAGAAACATTTGACTTTAAACTTGTTATTGTATCTCAGCAGAGGGTTTTTCGGTTTTTGTTATTGGAGACCTCTCCAACGATTCATGAAGCTTTAATTCTTCGATTTCTGAATTATCCATTTGTAATGACTCTATTTTCTTACGCGCAAGAACTCTATCGATTTCTACATAATCATGATTGAAAAGACATTCATATGGTTCATCAACACTGTTAATTTTCATATTCTTATATCGTTTTAATTTTGAAGAAAATGTTGGATCTGAGACGGTTTCAGCAGATTTCCACTCGTAATGAACGTATGAAAGTCCGCGATCTTTTAGAAAATATTCATCAAATTCTATTTCTGCACTTTTTGATGTTACATCTAATATGACAGAAACGTTTACAATTCGCAATCCAAGCATCTTTTGAACAATTTTTTGCTGATTTTTTAAATTTAATTCAAAATTTGAACCATCATCACTATTTATTGAATTTTCGTCATTTGAATTTATTTCATTGCCCACTTGAACAATTGCTAATCTGAGAATGAAATTCTTATTGCTAGTTTCTTGTCTAAGATCCGACGATTGCACCATTCGAACTAGTTTTACTAGTGGAGATGCGCTTTCTATTCGACTGAGTTACTACAACCGCTCTCGTCTTCGCTCACCACCATCGGGAAAAGATCGACCGATTGAGACATCTGAGGTTCGTGATGCATTTGCTGTTTGTTCGCGAAAACTATTTTATCATTCACAAGATGTGTTCGACGCACTTCTCTGACGGGTGAGAAATAACTCGTTTGATTCTCTTTATCATTTAGTGGTGAAGCGTTATTTAAGTCATTCTTTTTGATCGGAACTTTATCACTGAATTTAATGAGAAACGGTGCAAAAATCTTACACACGTTCTCATGCAGTCGAAAGGGAATACTGTTGCACAGTTTTATCAGTTTGTTCAATTTATCAAAATGTAACCGACTTCATCGCTAATTGCAGAATTTTGTTTTGCAATTACCGATAGTAATTTCACACAATTGATTTGGAAATTGAATAATTGAAATGAGATTTCATGATTAATTTGATCAAAATTCGTTATTGATCGGGAATCGAAAAACGCGACTTTATCCATTTATTGTAATTTTTTAATGATCAAGAAATAAAAATATTATAAACTCATTCCATTAAATTATAACGATATAGTGAAATAAAGTCATTTAATGCAGAAAAGGAATTGTTTTTTTTATTTTCCAGAAAAAAATGTTTATTATTGAATCCAAAATTCCTTTATTTGTCTGAACACAAAAATTGATTTATTTATTTTAACACAAAATTTTTCCATTGTTAATGCAGTAACATTTTTTTACATTTCAGAGAAAATTGTGTTAACTATCACTCAACACATACAAATTACTCCATTGGACAAAACATCACGCACACCCACTTATTTACATAACAGAAACACATGCATGTCACCAATTATTCTCAACACACGAAACACACATTCACGAATCCACCAACGTGATTGGTCCATTCAAATGGACTTTTCACATAAAGGAATGTGAATTTAATTCAGATTAAAAAATTATTTTGATTTGTTTTAATCAATTAATTGTTCGTTATCAAGCGATATAATTGTCTGGTAATATTTTCGCATTCGAACCGCGCAGAACAAAGTGCAAACATTGACGGGCAAAGTGAATCAATCGAATTAATTGAAAGCGGCAATCACCACAAAACCATATAACGTGATATTCTCACATATATATTTATATATTTAATTTTATTCTTTAATTTAAATTTTTTTATTTTAATAAATTATTTTAATTACTTATTAAATTTATTTAATTATCTTACTTAATTTAATTATTTTTCTTTTTTAAATTATTGCGTGGGTTCAAATATGGGGTCAAAGGCAATCGCAGCGCGACCACTTGTATCGTACATCCCTGGAGAAATACCTGTCTGGGATGTACGTAAATACCCGATGAATATGAGGTAATAAATGCAGTTCATCGTCACCTCTACGGAAACATACTCGTGGGGAAATCCGAGGATTAGCCTTACCAGTCGAGTCCCTCTTAGGATTATATAATTGTTTATTGGTATGCAATATTCTATTTTTTGTTAAAATTAAAATTTTAAATTATTACCAATTTTTCTTATTGAATATATTTAAACAAAAATATTTGTAACAAAATGTAAAATATATTTTTTGTAAAAATATACTTTTTATTGAAATTAGTTTCGTGGCAAAATTAATTCTTTGTCGAAATTTGTTCATTATCGAAATTAGTTCCGCACCCGAATTTTATAAAATAAATATTTTTAAAAGTAATTTTACATACTGGGGTAAAAATGAGTTTGAAGAGAAAAGAACAGCTAATGGATTTAAAATTGCGTTGCTTATGAAGTAGTGAAAACTGAAAATTTTAAAAAGTCACAATAAATTACAAATTCAGTTGAAATAAATGTTCGTATTTAATGAAAACGGGGTAATTTGTAATTATTGCAGAAACGGAGATGTACATAAAGATTTTTTCAACGGAAAAAAGTGGAATTGTGTCCGGAAATTGGATTTTTTAAAGCGGAATATAATACGTAAATCATAACTAAAAAATAAGAATGTTTCTTTGTCAGCAACTGGTTTGGTACTGTTTGTTAAAGAAACTCATGAAGATAGAGAAAAATCAAATCCTAAGGAAGTAAAAATATTGATAATCTATTATTGGCAAATAAAATTAATATATATTTGCTTTCTGTTCAAGAAATAAACAACTTCATGGCCAAATACGCACACTATAGAGAATGTTGGTGTAGTAAAAAAAACCTTGTTTTTTTGTTTTTGAAAGCACTAAATACTGTTGTAAAAATGCAATTATAAATGAAATTAAAATGGCACATTTTCATACTTTAATCGTTAATGAAAGACACTTCTATAACTAAATATTTAATTTTATGTCTTAAGTTTAGAAAATCTGATCAATATAGTTATATTCACATCTGATAGTGCATCAGTAATGCTTAGAAAACGAAATGGTGTAGTATCTAAATTAAAACAGAATGTACCACATTTAGTGCAACAAGATGATGTTGCACATCAAGAAAATTCATGCATTTCGAATACATGGAAGAAGTAAAAACCCAAAAAGAAATCAAAATAGTAGTGAGAACTATATATACAATATTCTCAAGATAAACTACAAAAACAAGTAAATTTAAAGAAATTATTGAAGTATCATAAACAAATCTACATCTTTAGATCTATTTAATGAGGTTACTCATTTTGCAATAAAAGTAATTATTGAATCATTAATGGAATATTTTAATAAATATTATGATGATTTCTAACAGATGGAGTAGAAGTTTGTACATCATTTCATGTTTACAGTTAATAATCCTGCAATTTTAACTACGGACTAGCAGAAATTTAAAAATTTTGCTTAAAATAAATTACTTTTCTTAAAGATAAATCTGTTATAAGCGAACAGTATAACAATTTAATAAATGCAATGTAAAAGGAAATTAAAAACAAACAAAATATTTTGAAGAAATGGTTAAATTTAGTTTAAATAATGGATAATTTAAAGATTTATCAAAATTACTGGATATCGAAAGCACTTTTCTAGCCAATAGTATGGATTGTGAGCGCGGTTTTAGTCTGATGCATATGATTAAAACAAAACAAAGAAATAGATTGCCAGAAAACCATATTGATATGTTCTTGAGAAACCATAAATGACGGAAATAATATAAATTTTAGTTTGTTTATGCACAATTTTTAAAATCAAGAAAAAGGAGAGAGAAATTATAAAAATAAATAAATTAATAAAAGTATAATATTCAGATCTAAAATTGTTCAATTATAATTAATTGTGAATTATAGTTCTGTTTTATTTGAAAAAAAAGTTAATTTAAAAATAAGTATCAAACGATATTTGTACTTCTTAAATATTTAAATTTTCTTATTGTTCATTGTAGTGATCCGATAATCGATAGCAAATAAAAAAACTGACTTATTTAAATAAATTAAATTAAAATTATTAAACGCGGGAAATTCAAATGTGGTAAAAATGTCGATAAAAATAAATTCTTCCGATTTCTTACTTTTTTAATTTTTTAAATTGTAATCGAATGAAATCGAGCGGACCAGAGCTTATATGAAACATTAGGTTTAGAAACACTAGTCTCCTTTCCATATAGGAGGCGGGTTTGAGACTCGTCTGATAATGAAAACAACACATCATGGGAGGAAGAATTATCCTCCGATGATGAGTATATAGGAATTATGATTAATCATATCCTTTAGGAACTTGGCCGAAGAGGAGCACCGATATATTGACAACTCTAAAAATCATACCAAAGGTGATACGATGAATTTCAATTGGCTGCTGTATAAAATGTTAAATACTGGGCAGCAAATTGGACTTATCACCGGGACGGTGTGATCCTTACTGGGACTCAGAGAATAAGAAACATAGTGATAAAGGACATAGAAGAACCTCAGGAATCGATGCCCATGATGGAGGAAAGGGATTAGGAGCATGCAGAACCTAAGAACACCGAGGATTTTGATCCTGTCGCCCTGGATGCACTCCTACAGTCATACAAATTTAAGATTCGAGTGCAACAGAGGGTAAAGAAGATCAAGTCCAGGGTGACGAATCATCTGATCACGAAACACTAGTCTCCTTTCCATATAGGAGGCGGGTTGGAGACTCATCTGATGATGAAAACAACACATCATGGGAGGAAGAATTATCCTCTGATGATGAGTTGATAAGGTGGTGAGTAGAAGTGTCGGGCTTGGTGGAAACGATCACCCAACTTGGAGTCTTTACGAATAAGTAATAATCTTCTCAAGAGAAGACTCCTTAATGAAATTGTCAAGTTAGAATTTTCGCAGAAGCACATTTGTATTGTACAACGAACTTAAACATTTAATACAGTCTGATTATCCTTTGCCTAATTCTGTTTAATATTTTGAGTAAACTGTATGTCTAAAAATACATTAACTTTGAAATGTTAGATTTTAATTATTTTATTATTGATTGTTAATATTTCATTATTATTTATTTTTGTTGTAGTGTCAGTCAATATAACTTAATTTTTATACAATTTTCATTTAATTTAACAAAGTTTTAATTAAAGTAATTAAATACCCGTAAATGTAACATTCAAGTTTTAAATTTTTTAGTCCGAGTTATTTAATCAAATTCGCGTTCATAATCTTTTTGCTCCCGCGTAGTTGAGTATAAAACAATTTGGACTATCAACCAATTATTAAAAGAAAAAATGATAAGAACTCTGAATAATTAAAAATTCGTGATTTAAAATTGAATACAGCTTGGTGACTTCTTCGGCTATTTACATATTTTTAAGACTGTTTTAAATGCGAACTATTGTCAAGAGTCAACAAATATTTGAATTAATTGTTATAATTAATTCTGTGTTGTAATTGTTGATAATTTATTTATTTAGGTATTTGTTCCACCTCCCATTTTTTTCTTCCACCTTGTGTAACTTTCTCTTGATTAAATCAATATATATTTTGTCTGAAGACATTCAACACCGAGCGAATGAAAGACAATTCTTTTTTACAGTGTGTATAATTTTTATTCTTATTCTCTTTATTAATGTATTAACTATAGCACTTTTATATGTCATGTATAAAAGGAAATTTATACTTTTTATTATTGTCATTTTTATTATTTTTTTGTCTTTATTATACAAGAAGATGATGGATTCAATGTAAAGATTTATTATGTCAAAGAAGTAAGGAAGGAAAAAAAGAAAAAAGATTGTATTTTATTTATTTTTTTCGTCGTTTTAATTAAATTATATCACTAATAACGATATTAACATTTAAAAATTGAAATAATGAATCAATGATGAATATTGATCCACAATTACAATAATAAAATCTAATTTCGCGTACGGCAAATTATCGTTCATAATTTGTTATTTGTCAACGACGATTCTCACAATATACTTCGTTATTGGGGATTCCTACAATTATCCTATTAATCATTAACATTAATCAGAATACAATTGTTATATTCATCTACTACCGGTTACTTTGGTCCATAGACATTTAGATCCGTATATTAGTCGAAAAGATCGATTAATAAACTGTATCTGTACAGTCAAAACTATTTTCGAGTTTAGCTTTGTTATTTACGATTACGTTATTCCAGTAAAATTATTATTGTTCAACTCGTTACCCATTGTCTGTAAGTATTCGTTATAAAAATTAAATATTATGTGTTACTGGTTTCTTTGGCATCATTCTATTGTTATATATATATATATATATATATATATATATATATATATATAGCACAGTATTTAGTAAAGAATGGGAAGGTCTCAAGATATATCAAAAGAAAAGAAGGTGACAATATTGGTTTTGTTGAAAAATACTGAACTTTCAATGCGAGAAATAGCTAGAAGATGCAATGTTAGCGTGATGACAGTATCAAAATGCAAGAATGACCCTGTATACTCGACTAGCGATGATATAAGAGTAGGAAAAAGTGGTCGCAAAAAGGCTTCTACAACAAGTGAGGATAGAATACTGGTTCGCAACCTCAGAAGAAATCCTTTAGCAACTGCAGCTAAACTTCAAAATCAATTGAATTCTTATTGAGTTCGTGTATCTACTCCCACCTTGTGCCTCCGTCTCAATCAATTGGGTTGTCGATCAGTTAAGGCAAGACGAGTACCAAAGCTGACTCCTGCAATGAAACGAAAACGTTTAGCTTTTGCTCTTCTGCATCATGAATGGACTCAAGATCAATGGAACAAGGTATGTTTTAGTGACGAAAGTACTTTCGAATGCCGTTATGCAGAGCGGCCTCGAATTTGGCAAACTATAGGTTCACCACCACCGACCAAACCAAGAACTAAGCATCCAACTAAGGCAATGGTGTGGGGGATGATCAGTTGCAAGGTCCCTAGTTCACTTCACGTCTGTGATGACACTGAATTCGGAAAAACATTTAGATGTCATATGTAATTCAGCAATTCCTCAAGTAAAGAAATGGTTTCCAAGAAGTAAAGATTTCATATTCATGCAGGATGGGGCACCCTGCCATACAGCTAAGATTGTGAAGACATATTTAGAAACGCAAAAGGTTCTGATGTTGCCTTGGCCGGGTAACAGCCCTGACCTGAATCCCATCGAAAATATATGGGTGTTGGTCAAAGACCGTCTATCACGACAAATCATAACTACCAAAGAGGGTCTGGTCGCCGAACTTAATCGGGTTTGGCTTCAAGATGTCGGCCTTACTGTGACAATAAAGAACGTTATTGAAAGCATGCCACGACGGATTGATGCGGTAATTAAAGGAGGTAATATAATATATTAGAAACATTAAGGTAAAGTTTTGCACCTTAAATATATGTGTTTTGTGCATTATTTGGCTTTTCCGACCTTTATTACGTAACTGTGTCTTTGTGTATTTAATAATTTGTCCATCGTATTTTATGTTCAAAGTGTCATAACTTGTTAAAAAATGAAGATATATATACGAAATTTTGCGAAAATGTGGTCATGGTCATAAAAAATATTGTATAAAAATATCAGAAAGATATTCATTTTAATAAAATATTTATAAAAGAAAAACATTAAAAATAGAGGTGTATGTAATAATTTGTCTCCTACTATATATATATATATATATTGTAGTGAACATTTCCAACAAAAAAATCAAACCACGCTAAAATTTTCAGAAATTTAAATATTATTTAAATGTAATTTAAATTTCTTTATTTTTTTGTTGTCGCAAATCTATTTAATAATTACAAAATTAAAATTCACAGAAGTTTTTTTCACAAAGAATATCGGGATCAATCGACCCAAGAATTTTTCCACATCAAATAAAATATGTAAATAAAAAAAACGAAAAAAATTGTTTTAATGTTTCAACGCAGATAATTCGATGGACAAATTCAAAAATTCAAAAACCAATTTAGACACTTTTTAATCGAGAGCAAACTGTCGAAAAGTCGGATAAAATTTATCTTTTTGGTCAATAAATTTTATATCTGATTTTATGTTTTTATCTTCTCTTGCACATGGGAACTCCCATTTAATATATATATATATATATATATATATATATATATATAACTGTGAATCAATCACAACAATTCTAATCAGTTACAATCTGTCTTTTAGTGTTAATCTGAGTCTATTTTTATATAAAAGTTTAAATAATAAGTTTATCGCTCACAATAGACGAGGTTAAAGCTTTTTATTTTACAGTAATTAATTTGGTGTTGTAATTAATTCTGTTTTTAAATAATATTGATATGATTATATGACTTCATAAGCGGATCCGAGGATGGTTAAAGTGACTAAGATTGCTAGTCACCCACTCTTGTTTCTTGTCATAAACTAAATTGGGTTAACCTTTTCGCATCATAAATAAACAAACAAAAAAGGAATTTAGTGAAGTGTACTGAAAATTGTTTTATTTTTTTACAGAAATCTTGATTCAAGATAAGAAATAAACATCAACTTATCCTAAAACAAAACAAATTATGCTAAGCGTGTGATTCCGGTATTACCACAATGGTCACTTTTAATAATAATTACTTATAGGCAAACCTAGGCATATCTGCTTAGGGGCGCCATCCAAAAAAGGGCGCTAGATTTTCTTTGGAAAATTTTATCATATATAAGTACAAATTTTACCGGTAATTTTATCGCACAGTAATTTCATTACGGTAAGTGTTATTTAATTAAGTAAAATAAGAATAATTATTAAGTTGATTAAGAATTATTAATTAAATAATTAAAAAAATCGTGGTAAATTTCTTTTAAAAATAAAGGCGCTATTTAAATAAAAAATAAAATTTTGAAAATTGTAAAGTAACAACTTTACTTTCCCGATTGCGTTAGAGTTGCTTGATGATATCACATCAACCCGAATAATATTGCACAAAACGTCAAATTGCGCAAATGCAATTGATGAATGTGGTAATTAGATGCTGTAAGAAGTATACAAAATTACTGGTATAAAAGTAATTTTATAATTTTGTATTTTTAAAATAAAGTTTTATTAATGATTTTGTCTTATCATTTTTATATATAAAATAATGAATGATTCCAAAAGTTATAAAAAATTCAAAAAAAATATTTAAATTGTTGAAAATATATAAAATTATGAAAAATATAAAGAAACTAAAAGATTCCAAAATTCGTACAACATAGGACTGTCATTTTCTCTTGGCTGATAATCATTGTCGCATTTGTATCTTTGGCGCCCTTAGGCAATATAATCAATGAGCCCCATAATTCATAATAAAAATTAAAAATCACAAATATACAATAAAAACTCATTTGAATTTAGATGTCCCATGGATTACATCAAACGTACCTTAATAAATTGCTAATTAAACTTTCAAACAAACGTTTGACATTTTCCTTTGCTGATTAATAATAAAAAGAGAAAAATTTGGAATGCCTTAGATATTATCATTACTTAGTATAAACTGTCAAAAAGAAAACATTATTTCCATTAGCACAACATGTCCCGTGGATTACAATTATTTTGTGAAATAATTACCATTATAAAGTTAAATCCAGTTAAGTTTATAAAATGAACACTCTAACTGAAATATCGAGCTAATCAGCCAATCGAATGAATTTAAAATCCAGAAAGATGGGCATGGAATGCAACATAACAATATAAAGGTTCATTTAAGAACATGTAAAAATATTTCGTATGAGATACACACTAATTTACATACAGGCACTTGGATACACATATCGTAAATAAACATTTTTAGACCATTTAAATATATATGAAGTCAATTTAAGTACATAAAACCTTTTATGTTATAAATATAAAAATGGACCTAATTTATGAGGATAGAACAAGTTCGTCGAGTACGAACACAGACCCAAAAATTTATGGAAGACATTGAAGCTGTTGAGAGAATTGAAGAGCACTCCACAGTGCACAGATATTCATAATTTTTTTAATAATACTCATCTTTTATAGAAAAGATGAGCGGGACAAATTGCGTATAGTTAACGCAATTTAATAAAGGAGAAAATTTTTTTTGCTGGCCCAAGAAATTGATATTGCTGATTCAGCAGCCAGTGGCATTATTTTTCGATACCGAAAATATGGATCAGTGACTTCAGGAAAGCATGTAGGACATCGCAAACCCATCATCACACCAGAAATTGGGGATAAAATTTTCGAGTTTTTGAAAGATAATCTCTCTGCTATATCAGAGAAATTAAAGATTATCTGGCCCAAGACGGATGAGACAGACTCCCATGACCGAGAAATTATTTCAGTCTATTCGTCTGTGTGACACATTTCAAGAAAAACCTAAAAATAGGGTAGTAATGCGATTGGTGGAGACCGAGAGAACACAGGAGAGTCTATTGCACTGACTATAAGAAATGCAGAGGAAGAAGAAATAATTAACAATGATTATAAAGGGCAAGAATATGATACAATTGCATCTATGAGTTCAGAGAGAACAGGGGTTCAGAATTTCTTTAAAAAGTTGGCACCATTTGCGGATTACCAAGGATGTCCTTCACTCTCTAAATCTAACAATTTCCCATGGATGTAACATTTCGTCTATTAGAAATATGTTGGATTCTTGCCAACAAATGTTTTCTTTTTTCGATAAATCACCAAAGCGCCAACACTTTCTCGAAAGGGTTATTTCTGCTCAAGCACCGGAGTTGAAGTCAAAGTTGAAGAACTTTTGCAAAACACGATGGCTTGAGCGCCACAGTGCATATATAATACCACTGAAGAACTTTACATCTACATTGTTCGCTATTGATGAAATCATAACACCTTCTAGTGACCGCGATCCGTATGATGATATCGAAGCAGACGCATGAAATTGGGATTCTCAAACTCGTTCTAAAGCCGATGGATTACTATATACATTTACTAACTACGACCTAGGTTTAAGAACAAAGCCAAAGAGAATATTAGAAAAGTTGCATGAGAAGATAGAAGAAAAAGATACGATCATAACAATAAGGCAGTTAAGAACTTTTTTAACTAAATTGAAAAAAGAAAAATATGGACCGGCTATAAGTTTAGGTGAGTTAGAAGAAAAACTTAGGGATAAAACTATGGTCCCAGAGTCAAATGATGAGGCTTTCGTATTATGCTATTATGTGCATTATAAATTGAGCGATAATGAAAGTGATGAAAAAGAGAAAGAAGTAGAAAGTAATTTTTTCTGTTTTTTCATAACTACAAAACAACTATTGCACCAAGCAATTGAAAGAAAAATTCTTCATATTAAAAATATTAATAAAATGTTTTTAATTAGAAATCATGTCAAACAATAAGAGATCGTCAGTTTGGAATTTATTTTTTAGAAAAAAGAAAACAATTCAGTTGAGTGCAATAAATGTGGGAAAACATTATCTGTGTCAGAAGGAAATACTACAACACTTCATTGCCATTTAAGTAGTAAACAAAGATGAAGGACAGAAGCAGTCAAAAGTTTTAAAAACATTAGATAATTTTTTAAATAAGATTTCCCTTGAAGAAATTGTATCAAAAATGACGACTGATTTTCTATTCGGAGCATCACTCATTCAGAATTTATTTGACAGTCTATGTCATTGAGAGGATACAAACTACCTTATGACGAGAAATCAATAATGACTTTAATTCACAAATTTTCAGATCAGATAAAGCAAAAAGTCAAAACACTAATCATGAAAGATTTAAATCTTTCAAAAAAATTTTCAATTACTCTGTATGAATGAAACGGACATTTTCTCAATACAAATCTTCACACTGTTGATTTAAAATGTATAAATCTTACTTATAAGAATTACTTATAAGAATTGTATGAAGTTTTAATGCGGAAAGAATGATTTTTTTAGTAGATTAACATTTGGCATTTCCTTCGAACATGATATTGTTGCAAGTACTGGTGATAGAGCAAGTGTTATGATCAAATTTGGAGATAGCCTGTTTTATATCAAGCTTGTCTAGGTCACGCATTACACTTGGCTGTAACGAAGACATTTTACAAAGAAAATATAGACCATATTGAATTAAACGAAAAAAATGGTTCTGATGTTGTATTTGTTGATGACTTAGATGAAATGGATGAGGAAACATTGAAATCAAAAATGAATATTTTAAAGAAAACATTGATAATGTGAGAAAAATTGTAAACTTTTTCAAAAAATCAGGAATCAGATCAGATACTTTTAAATCCAAGTCTTGAAAAATTTAATTTAGAAAAACAATTGTCACTTGATTGCAAAACTCGTTGGAATTCGATGATTCATATGCTAGAAGATTTTATCAAATTATACGATGTTACCAAACAAGTATTGAATGAAATTGGCTCCGTACATCTTGATAATTTAAACTTGGGCTTATTGAAACATATTGCTCTGTCACTTACGCATGTTGAAATTACTCTTAATGCAATGAGTGATAAGAAAGCCAATCTCAGAGTGACAAGTATTGCTATCAATTTTATGGTTGAAAAATTATCAGCTCAAAATTCAGGAATCAGTTCGATTTTATTATCGAACATTAATCATTATATCAATTCAAGAATAAATCAACAGCTAATTGATCTCATGAATTCCTTATGCAACTTCTATCATGTTGCAAAAACTTCGACTGATCTTGCAAAAACATTATTGAAACATATTTTCCCTTTCACAAGCGATTCACTTATTGACGATAATAATGGCCACGATATTAACGAGAAAATCGGTAACGCTCAGTACGCAAAAATGTATTCAGTGAGAATGAAAATGTACAATAAAACTATCGCTTTGAAATGTTTATTCAAAGAAATGTCTGAAAGCGTTATTTAAAGAGAATACTGTCGGCCAGCCTAATCAATCATTCCACCGTCCAGTTCTCGGGGATCGGGTGAAACAAGCCCGTATTTTGAAAAACATACTTTAATTAATTTGAAATATTTATTTATGAAATAATTTATTCATAAATTGATTTTAGTTATATAAAATGAATACAAAGAGACAAAAACGGAAAAATTTGATAAAATAATGCATCAAAATTACACAAATAATTTCGTATTTTAAATGAAAAATTTCACATCTTAGTATAAATCCAAATCTAAATCAAAAATCGCTAATATATATATAAAAAAATTCTTGAAGAAAAATGGATTTCACAAAGGAAGCAAAATTTAAAATAATAATAATAATGGACAAACGTACTTTGATCGCCTCGGGAAAAAAAATACATAAAATCGAATTTTAACTACAAACGTCTAATTTAAATTTGAATGAATCAAAATACAAAGAAAGACGAATTAAAACAAATGAAATAATTTTACGTTTATAATTTTTAATAAATATATTACGTTTAAAATACAATTTTGATTATTGTATTAAAAATTTTATTAAGAAAAATTATATTTACTTAACTAAAAGTTTAGGAAAATTTTAATTTACAAATACAAAGATTTTTTATCCTTTATTGATTAATTTCTATATTGCCAAGCTTTTTCTTTAAGAAATGTGATTTTCCAAACTTTGAAAACACGTTTTTTAAATTGCTCGAAGGTATTCCAACGCATTAATTTTTGTCGTCAATATTTTTTTTCTAAGTTTATATTTCCAGATGGAATGAAATATTCGAATGATGTATAATGATCTTCAGACAGCGTAACTTTTTTAGTCTTTTCGAATTGATAGGCACTTTCAATCTAGCATTTTTCAATCTAATTATAAAATTCATTAATTGAATTAATTGATGGAATTTTTTATTTTCAATCCCTTGGTCATGGAAAATTTCAATAATTCTGTTAGATTTAATTCTAAATTCCACCAGTTCATTTGTTGACGTAACAGGTGATCTTTATAATAAAAACAGAAATCAAAACAATAAGGTTTATATTTTTTCAAATATTTATTTATTATGTACAATATACAATTTAATCGAAAATCAATTTAAAAGGCTTAACCTATTTAGTAATTTATAAATTTGATAAGATGGGAAAAGGAAATTCTTTTGCCCAAATATGCTTTTAGGAGATTTATAGAAATATTTTAATTAAATATAATTTATATATTAAGCCGTACTTTTGAAATAGTTTTAGCCGGAATTTTGATAGCAGTTATTTGCTTGCTCTCTAGCTTTAATACTAGTAAAGTCTGTCTTGACTGACTCGCAGAATAATTGTTTTGATTAATTTTAATAATCACACGAATCACAGCTGAATGATTCCAATAAGCACGCGAGTCACAGCTGATTTATTCAATTAGTCACGCGAGCACTTATTTTATTATTGACTTTTCTTGAAATAACTTCTTAATATAACTTTTCCTTCTGTCTTTAAAATAAAATGATCGTCCATTAAATAATTAAGGTCCAATTTATCTAATTTAAATTTTCTTTATTTATTTTTCAAAATGATCTAATTTTCTTCTTTATAAAAATACTCTTCCATTCTAACCACATTATTTGTCTTTTTTATTTACTTTAATTTAATTGTTTATATATATATATACAGTCGCGAGCAAAAGTAATGGGCCACCTAGGTAAAATATCTATTTCATTAGAAATAGGCACTTGACTAAAACAATATGCTATATAATAAGTTATATATTATT
>MQRK01246310.1:8419-24349 GCA_001938485.1 Girardia tigrina
TTATGTTAAAAAAAACTATTTATATTAAATATAATGAAAGTTAAACATAAATAAAATTCAATAAAATTCAATAAAATTAATTTTTTAATGTGTATACATATTTTTGGGACACCCTGTATAATGATAATTTTTTAAAAATTGTAATCAAGATTATTATAGGGTTTTGCAATCAATTTCAGAATTAATAAATTTATTAAAAGATTTTATATTGTATAAACTATTATTAAAAATAAAAACAATTCAACAAATCATTTATTCCAGGATTACACTTCTTAACTCACACTTTTTGATTTACCCCAACATCTTACGGAAAAAATAACCTCAGTGCTCAAGAATTATTTCATCAAACTTCCCACTTATCAACCCTCTCAACTGTTTTTCATTTCTAGCATTTCCACATATCACTAATTTTTTCCAAAAAAAAAGCACATTTTCAATTGAATTTTGAAGAAGACCAGAATAGAAATATATTTTAAAATAATCTAACATTACAGCAACTATTAATTTAAACAAACGGATTTATTATTAATTTAATAAATCCATATAAAATCACATCACATGCTCCCGTGCCCTTAAGGCACATAAGCATACTCCGCTTGAACAAGGGGGAATTTCGTCACCTTCGCATGCTGTTGCGCCCGCACACACGAAGTCTTCAAATCGGGCCGGTCTGCGAATTACTCTGCTAGACCACTCCCCAGCGGACTCCCCGGTTGGTCCAAATTCATGTAAAGGTTCTGATTCATCAATCCGAAGGCCATCGCGATGCACCGATCGCATTTCAACATTTTCCCTCACTTCGTGATCTGAACGAAACCGAGCTGATCCCGACGGTGCATGCCGCACGTGGCTGACGTGATACGGCCTCCCGTCCACCTCCACTTGATGTACTGACTGTTTCAGTGACTGTTTCGCTCTTCCACCACGACATGTCGCTGAATGGTGGCGTCGGTTTTACAAACACCACGTCCACGACCGCCAATTCCGTTAGTGATGGATTATGCTGCGATCCCGGCTGTGCTTGATTGAAAGTTTTTGGCAATGGTAATCTTCTCTTTAGTGCAAAGACCATCGACACTGGAATTACTCCATTTGCATTTGGGGTCGCGTTGTACCAAGCAACCATCTCTTGGCGTCCCTGCCGCTCCGAGCGACCATTCTCTTCATCGTTCGGTAGTTGTGTTCAACAATGCCATTGCCACTTGACCGGTTTACGCATCGAAATAGGGCCTCAATTCCGACTTGAGCAAGGAGGCCCGCCACCCCCGATCCCCTTCTGCTGGCCCAAACTCGTTCCACACGCTGCTCATGGCTGAACATATGTCCGGTTAGCTCTCTGATGCGATTTGGTGCCATATTGCAAACCACCATGGGTCGCAATCGACCATTGTGAGAATTTTCTTTGGTCCGACATGCGCAATGTCTATCGCCAGACGCTGCCATGTTCTCTTCACTCCCAGTTCTCCCTCACTCCAATGCACTGGCGACAGGTCGATTGGAGCACATAGCTCGCAATCCTTTATTACCGCCTTGATTTGCTGTTCCGAGACCTTCTAAGGTTCCCAATCTTCCTTGCTAGGAAAAGGGTTCGTCGAACCCCGAAGTGATTTATCTCATGGAGGTTTTTAAGACCCTCGACCGAATCCTGCGATTCATCTGAAGGTACTGTTGCTGCTGCGGTTATTCTTTTTGCCATTGACCACCAATTGGCTGGGACGCGATTCAATACGTCCGCTTTATTTTCTCCCGAGCAAACGAGTGTGACCGACACGCTCATCCGTTCCTCATTAACCACTTGCTTGAACAGGCTGACTCTCCTCCTGATCAGCAACTCTCTGAGATATTGTCGTCAGAGATTTTCTTCGCTCCGGAACTAAAGTGGTCCTCATTTGAGTGTAGTAGAATTCTTTCAGCGCCCTATTAATAGGGCTTATTGACACATTGATTTGGAAAGTTTCCAAAACCCATGTAGCAAGTTCTCGTAGAGTAAGAGTACACTTTTGATCTACTAGAGCTAATAATTGCTCTTTGACCTCAGTGCTGATAAAGGAACGCTTATCACGCACGCGCCTAAGAGGCTTGACTGATCCCTGTTTAAGATATCGTTGAACGATACTTTAAACAGTTTTATAGCTCTTCTGGTACATGTCTGAAATTTCTTTAACAGAGTGCCCTTGGAGCGTTTTGGTCACCATACGGCCTGGATGGTGATTTCTCCAGATCGACTTTCTGCGCGCCCTACTTCTATTAATGTTGATGAACCATTGCCATCAACATTGGAGTTATTGTTCCAATGAATAAAGTTTTCGAAGCTCATAAGGTTAAGAAATTAAAATAATTAAAACTATTTTTCGATTTTTTAATAAATTTATTAATTTTAAAATTGATTGCAACAATTGTGAAATTTGTCGAAAATACCTATATTTTCAAATACTCAAGTACCCAAAGTAAAAAAAATTATTATTTTATTAATTTGAAAAGAATGCTTGAAAGAAATGATATTAATGTGCATAAAAGCGAAAGTGTTTTCTTAAAAAATTTCCACTTTTATGAGCATAAAGTTTACCTTCACATGATGCATCCCTCAACTCTTGTAATATTCGAATTTGTTGCCTCTTCTCGTGGATCCAGTCTGATTTTTCTTCTTCATCTATGTATAAATGTTTTAATCAAACGATAGACAAATTTAATTATAAAAAATTATATTATTATTGAATCACAGTGTTTACAAAAATTATTCTAATGTATATCTTATGAGTTTGTATTAATTAATAACATAATTGATGAATATGAAATATAATTATATTTCACACACTGCATTTGATCATTGAGAAAGAATATAGTGACTGGTTATATAATTGAGACATTTTGGGGCGCAATTGTAAATCCTTACTATAAATTAATTTAATTTAAATGATCACTGAGTACTTTATCATTACAATGAGGGTAAGTTCGGTTTAGAAACGTACCTTTAGTCAACCCTTCAGATCACTGAAATTTCGAGTTTTACGTATTAACATATGGGACATCCGGGCATTCTAAAGTTGACCAAGTACATCGAAATATATTTCGAATTTCTTGTAAAAGGAATACCTAACCCTGTATCAATTATAATTGATGAAATAAAAGATCTCATTAAATTTATTTACAAAATATCCTGTCTCACTATTACCGCATTTCAGTGTAATTAAAATATATTGATTAATTGGTTGATAGGAGAGCGGGCACAGCGCGGCTGCAGCACTCTAGTGTTAGCGAGTGAACTCTGAGTCGTGAGGAAAAATACAACGGTATGTCACCCGAAGTCGGAACCATTTTACTGATATGCATCACCAAATGCCCGTTTGGGTTGCAGTTCTTCATCATTACGGCGAGAGAAGATCAGTCAGGTAAATCATGGGACTCGGCAAATTGATACAGATCATTTGGAGGAGCGTGTCGCCCACTCTCTTCTGACAATAAATTTATGGATTTTCATTGAGTATCTCACACAAGCTGGTGAGAGATCTGGCCATTTCCCAGGAGTTATCTTCATTTAAATCGTAAACTGAGTCAAAAGTGTTATTTTCCCAAAAATCGAAATAGAAAAGTTGGTTGTCATTAACAATGAAATTGACATCCATTTTTTTAAGAGTTAATATATAATAGGCATCTACGGATTCTCCAATGATTGACAAATTATCCATACTACATTCCTCTGTGAAGAATACATGAGCACATCTGTACGTCAGAGAACACACGAAGTCATTCAACATTAACTGAATTTTATTAAGTTGAGGAGAGAATAGATAAATCGCCTCCAATTAAACCGGTCCTCACCTTTTATTGAAATCGTCGACCAGTGTGATTCCCTTGTCGAAAAGATCCAACATTTTGTGGATCTGGGACACTATCTGAGTGCTGTACACATCGAGCATGAGGATTAGCCAAGTGTTCTCTGCGTACAGAGGGTCAAACACTTTTGAACCGATTTCTTTAGAAATATTTGATTTGAGAGACATTCATAAAAGATCGATTATTGCATTGAGAGTTCATAAAAAAATAATAATTCAAATTAAAATAAAAAAAGCAATTGTTTTGGAACAAAATATATTTCTTATTGACAACGATAATTATTTTTCTTTTTTTAACATTAAGCATAAAAAAATAATCAATAACGACGATTATTTTCCAACATAAAAAATCAATAAATCCGAAATTTATTTTCCACAAACAAATCATCGATTCCAACATAAAACAGCTCTTCTACTTTCAAACTGCATTCACCAAACACATCTAAACAGTTACAAAACAACAATTTGAATATGCCAACCCAAACAAAGGCCTGATACCATTCAAATAAAAACAATTTTCAAACTGGTAAATCAGAAGGCCTCAAAATTAGGTCAATATATGACTTCACACCAAATGGTGTGATTTTTTTATTTTAATTTTTAATTATTATTATTTTTTTCTTTTTCCATTCTTTTTATTAGCTTACTTCATATATTTATATATATATATATATATATATATATATCCACGGAATTTGGAAACCTGTTTTTGAAAGATTTTTACTCAATTAATTTTCTCCAATCTTCGCACACTTACTAATTCTCGATGACAATAAATGATTATGCAATAATTTGATCGAAAAAATTTTTTAAGATCCCAAAATAGGAAAATTCAGAGTTAACGAACAATATTAAGTGCAAGATATCTATTTATAAATTATAAGTAGTTTATATTAATTTTATTGTGTTTTTTAGTTTAACTTTTTAAATGTTATTTTTTTTAATTTTAAAAACTTTGTTGACAAAGTAGAATTCTGTCTGTATAAAGAATGGACATAAAAAATTAAATTTTTTGATTTAGTAGTTATTTATTTTATTTCATTTCATTTTTCATCACTTTTAAAGGTATTTTTTAACGCAAATATAAACGATCTGTCTAATAATCACATATGTGTTTCCTTTGTCCTTCGTTAAATCTTTACGCTGCTCTAAAAGTTCTGAATAATTAACTTAAGTCATTAGACTGATTATAATCTGTATCAATTGAATATCAATAACGCCGTCAGAAGAACTTTCCTTCCAACCCAGTCTTTTATAGTGGAGAATGGCTAGATTCCGAATAAATTTATTCAATTCCGTAACTCCGTAAATCGATTCATTCAATAAATCATGAACAACTTTTAAATTAGATGATTCAAGTTCCCAAATTGTAAATGATTTTTCCATTTGCCGCAAATTCAAGCATATTCAAAACATCTCCATAAGACATTTTACCTGCATTCGTCAAGCAAGGCAATCCTCAAGGAAACTGAACTTAACATTTGAACTCCACGACGTTAAAGGCAATCAGGATTTCGTTGCTAATGTTTTCGCTGAAACCATTCTCTGAATCGTTAGCTTCTTCAATCTTTTCCTTGGTTGAGTTCATGATTTCATTTTTTATCTACCGTCATAAATTGATGAAAGGCGGTTCCGGTAATATATCGTCCACCAAAACAACTCCGCCCGTTTTACGTTGAAAAAGAAACTTTCAGCAAACATTGATCTTTATGGATACAGATATAAATTGTCGTGAATCCGTTAAATAGAAAATTCCAATTATCAAATTAAATTAAATTACAGTAAGAATTTACAATTGCGCCCAAAAATGTCTCAATTATATAAGCAGTCACTATATTCTTTCTCAATGATCAAATCCAGTACGTCGTCCTTTAAATAGTTAGGTATTCCTTTCACAAGAAATTCGAAATTTATTTCGATGCACTTGGTCAACTTTAGAATCCCAAGATATCCCATATGTTAATATATAAAATTCGAAATTTCAGCGATCTGCAGGATTGAATAAAGGTACGTCTCTAAACCGAACCTACCCTCGCTGTATTGATAAAATATTCAGTGATCATTTTTGACATTTTTTAAGCAACAAACATTTTAAACTAACATTTTCTGGTAGCTTGTTTCAAGTCAGCAACTTCTTGTAATAATTTGTAAGCTTCAAATTTGTAATCATAAGAATCTTTCGCATTTTCTGTGGACTCTTTCTTCTTCGAAGCACCTTAATCAAAGTAATAAAAATATAAATAAATACATTCCTTAGGTTATAATTTTATCTCATTTTAAAATTTTATTGTTTGAATAAATTTGGGTTACCTCTTATATACTCGTGCACCAATCATATTACTAGTAGTATAGGATTTAAATAAATTATTTAGGAAATATTAGGTTGTTGCAAAAGAATGCAGGTTTTTGATTTTTTTGTATTTACCGCAATGTTATACGACTAAAGCATGTATGATGTTATGAGTCATTCAAAAGCTTAATTTATACTCTTTAAGATATATTTATCTAAAAATTATTATAGTGTTTCTTTTGTTAATAATTTTGATTTTAATTGCAGATGTCAAAATGTGATTTTCGCAACATTTACTTCTACGAGTTCAAGCTAGGACGTAATACAGCTCAAACCGCTCGAAACATCAACGAAGGGGCCAATCCTCCTCCGCGACAACGCCCGGGATTCTAAAGTTGACCAAGTACATCGAAATAACCGAGCCTACAAAAGCTGAACGAATTGGGCTACAAAACTCTGCCTCATCCACCCCCCTCACTGGCACTCTCGCCCACCGACTACAATTTGACTTAATTAAAAAAAAATTTGTACTAAAAACAAAATTTTCTGAATCGTTTGTCAATTTTTGATTTGAATCTTAGTATTTTTTAATATTTTCTTAGTATTTTGTGGTTGATTTTTCCTATTCATGTTATATGCGAATTTATTTTTAAAATAAATTAAAAAAATAATTAAATAGTAAAAGAATTTAAATAAATTAAATAAAATAAATCTCAAATTAAAAAAATGAAATTATTAAATATTGTTAAAAAAAATAAAGTTTTAAAACTAAATTAATTAAAGCAATTGTCATGGAGGCAATATGCTTTTGCATTGTTTTGATTATTTCGGTTAATTGCGAACGGGATCAGTTGTTGCTGTGGATTTTGGAACATATGGGATATTTTAATTTTTTATTGATATTTAAAAGTGTGAAATTGTTGCGACAATTTTAAGTTGGAAATTTTCTTGATAATTTAGTATGAAATTGTCATGAAATTTTGGGGAAAGAGTCACTATTTGTTGTTTTGATTGACAATTTTGTGAATGAATCAATGTAAATACCGTATTCTCTGATAGATAACGCGTACCGTTATCTATACAAAAATGTTAAATTTTGTCAAAATATGAACTGTGAATCCTGTACTGGTGATAACGATGTATACCACCTTGCCTGCTATGCACGTTATCTAAATATAAAAAGGGATGCCAAAAAGTAGAGCTACTTGTTATCTACCGGAAAATACGGTAATTAAATGTTTTCTTCAACGACGTCTGATGTTTGTTCATTTAATTTGTTTCGGAAAAAGTAATTTTTGACTCAAGAAAACACAGTTCAAACAGAAATTCATAAAATCGTTTATCGTGAAATTCAAGCCGACAATGATGAGTCTGAGCTGAAGCTATTCAGCAAACGTACCACACGGAAACAATTTAAAGTTCTGTCGAGTGTTAAGAGCACATATTTGTTTGGATCATCTAAATCGACGAGTTCCGATATTCAATACGTGTGGAGCGGAGTTCTATTTGGAACCCCCATCAGCAAGATAGAATTTAAGATCCCACTGCGCCTGAGACATCTCTAAGCAACGCCACCATACCGCAACTGAGCAGCTGCGTCTACCGTCTTCCCTCGAAAAAGGCACATAGGCGTTGTATACAAAAAACATTATTTGTGAAATAAGAAATTTTCCTCGAATAAAACGCCTATTCTATTAAAACGCAATGGCATTCTAATCGAGTTATATATATATATATATATATATATATATATATATATATATATATATTCCAAAATGTGACTGAAAATTTATAAAATATGGGAGAAACGCTGCAGTAATAAAATAATAATTATTTAATTATAATTAAAGTTAAAGCATTCAATATTTAAATACATTCACATTTTGATTCCATAAAATTTTTCAATTTTTATTAACTGTAAATGTTTTGTTGGATTTTCGACATTGTAAGTTCTTTTATTTTTCAACATAAGTTCCTTAAATGTTGCTGGTGCCGCAGCAATTGCAAATGGAATTCTCTTTAAAAAGTATTGGCCGTTATTTCTTGAAAATGCTGTTTTGATTTTTGATTCATCCCCTAGTTCCAGTTGATGTAATATTTTTCTCCGTTTATTGTTTTCATTGGTTAAATATAGGGGTTCCTGTTCAAATGAATAAGTTTAGCAAACAAATGACTAATTGTTGCAACCAATGAATAAGTGTTGCAATCAACTACATTTTTAAATCTGCTTTTTATAGTAATTTGCTAAAAATAATATTTGTTTAGCAAATATGTAACTGACATGGGAATTTCGTAATAATCTTCTTTTTTTAATGTAAAAAAACATACGAACTCGTATTTCATTTACTTCTAATATCAGTGATTTAAAAAATGTTATCGTGTATCAAATCCTTAATTAACTTACAATCCGAATAAATTCACTATTTTAAATAATGAATGAAACCAATATTTTTATTGCATGTTTTCCGGTGTCATTATTGGTTAAAGTAGTTAGCATTTCTAATTTATTTTTTTTATATTTTCTATACACGGCTTAGATACGTTCCTAGATACGGCCTAGAAAATATGTATATTAATGTTTTTTTCACACTTTTTTTTCACTTTTTTCAAAATTTTTTTTTGGTCGTATAACGAAAAATTCTAGGCCGTAAATCGAAAAAGTGCCATAATTAAAGTAGGCCGTTATAGCGAAAAGCCGTATAAAGAGCGGCCGTATAGCGAGGTATGAGTGTATTCTATATCCTTTTACGAAATGAAAAATCTATAAATCAAACTGCAATCAATAAATAACTAAACGGAAAAAAATTTAATTTGGAGATTTAATTAGATAATTATTAAGATAAAAATAAATAGAAAACAATAATTATTTTTAAGTTCCATGTGCTATGAGTATTTTTTATTGATTTAAAATTGCAACACTTATTCATTGGTTGCAACAATTAGTCATTTGGTTGCAAAACTTATTCATTTGAACGGGAACGCCTATAAATATTTTCTTCTATCGGACAAGACTTTCGTTCCAATCCTATATGATTCAATCTCGTGTATTGTATAGATCTAAAACTATAATTCAAATAGTTGAGATTTACTTTATTTAAACATTGAATTTATTTCAGATGAAAATCTCTTAAATGATTTTTTAATACTTGTACAGAATCTTGAAATCATTTATACCCAAATTTCATTCATAGGTTTTGCTATGTTCGCCAATTTTATTTTTACTCTCTTATCACCTAAATTTAAAAATTATATTATATATTTTAAAGTTGCGAATATACAATCGAGTCTCTATATAACGAACGTCGATAAAACAAAATCCTCGATATATAGAATTATTTTTAATAGATGGTTAGTCGGCCATTAATCTGTATAACGTAGTGCAAGTTTCGATATAACGAATTTTTTGTCGGTCCCTTGAAATTCGTTATATCGAGACTCCCCTGTTTATATTTAATTAAATTGTCTACTCCCATGATTTTGTGTTTGGGCATTATTTTACAGTAAACATGAAAGGGATGTAATGTCACATATTTGAGACAGATTGCTCATCCTCCCTGTAAATTGATCTAATATCAGATTCGTTAAAAAGTAAAGGTAACTTTACTAAGATTAGAAAAACATAACTACGACATAGAAGAAGTACGAGGCGGAGATCGTAAGTTTAAGTTTTTGTTTAAGTATTTCGAACTTTGTCAAAAGTAAGATTAAGATTTTATCATACTTTTAGAAAAAATATAATTAAGTATAATTAAATGTTTTACCGTCTGTTTGATTTGACACAGTTCTAATACCTGAAAAATAAAGATTTTTATTCCGTATATAAAAGTTTCACAAATTATATTAGGTTTCATTTGCTTACCAAAGTTTTGCTTAATTAGGAGAATAATTTATTTTATTGTAAAAAGAATTTATTGGAAGAATTGAAACGTAACAAATGTAAATCAAATTTGTAAATATAGTTACAAATTTTATTTTTTGAAGCTTTCTTTGATATAAAAATATGAAAAGCTTAAAATATATTATTAAAATTTTAAGAATAAAGAAGAACCTTTTGGAGATGGACTTTGTTTCACACTTCTTGTTGGAGAACTCTTCACATCTGAAATATTTCGTTATAGAAATGAAATGTTAGAGTAATAATGGTGTATTTTTATATTTGATAATAATTTAATAGTAAAAAAAATTATTTAAAAAAAAATAAAAAACAATTAAAAGAATGAGTTATAAATGTTTTATTATTTTATGTATACCGGTGTTGTGAAAGTCTTGTAAATGGACTTTGATAGTAGATTCAAGGAACCTCAGCGAATATTTAGTAATTTATATTTAGTTTAGAGATAATAAGTATTGACATTCTTTTAAAATCAATCTTTAATATTTAGAAATCTGTTCGTAAACGCATGACAGCCACGGTTCTACGAGCGGTCCCATGGGATGCTCTGAGCAAACAGTAGATTGGCTTGAAATGAGAGTCTACAAGACGGGCCTATGAGTTGTCGAAAATAAAAAATAAACCTATTCCATCTTAGAAGAAACATCAAGGACCATCCAGAGCGATCAATCACAGTTCATACTTCAAAGTTTGGTGTTAATAAGGCTCAGATCAGTCGTGCAAACAAAAACTTAGTGACAAGAGTCTGGTGGTGATTGAGAGACCTTTGCTAATTATTTTCGATAAAACAGAATCACTTTGAAAAGTTACATACCCGTTTGAACGCAAAAAGTCCCATTGATAACATCTTTGAAGTTGAAAAAACTTTGGCAGTGGATTCATCATGGAGCCATCACAATAACCTGACGACATGCGGACGAGCATTATGATGCATGAGGATGGAGCGCGTAATATGAAAATGTGTAAACATTCGCGATAGGAATTCCAAAGCCTTTTTGCATTTACGGTTTCTCCATGATTCAAAATCTCAAATTAGGCGTCACCACGAAAATTTGCAGCCATTAGCCATATAAACCTTTTATCAAGCATCTTTTTTTCTGGCAACCGTTGAACTGTCGCCCCCAAAATTGACCCACGTCCTAGTGGAGGAAAAAGATGGTAAATGTCAAGCATACATCTACATGTCATCTGTAACGAACAATCTTTTTCTAAGATATAGTAACACATCGAATTTCTTTGCATCCTGACACACGAGTTTGTTTTTGAGTTTCGCACAAGTCATATGGAACCCATTTAGCTTTGACACTGATCTTTTGAAGTTCTTGAGTAAGAATACTTTTAAAAGTAAACTTCGGGATATCAGTGATTATAGAGAGACTGGTGAGGTTCAACATTTTCTTGAGTTGCAGAAGTTCACGGTCTTCCAGATCCTTCTCGCCGCTTAAAGGAATCAAATTTACCATCATGAATTTCTTTTACGATTTTCTGCATCTTTCTGACTGTAATTATGTTTCCCCAAAACCATTCTTTGTTAGAGTGAGGATGAAAAACTTCTGTACTTCTAAGGTGATTTGCTCTTCCATGGACAGAGTTGTAACTAAAACTGAGAAGAGCATAGCATGAATATTTATTTGAATTTAATCAATTTCTTTAAATTTCAAATATTTTCGATAAATCTCTATTGCTTATATGTCCGGACTATGATATATATCAAAAATAAATAAATGCCAAATTTTTGGAACCCCCTATATTTAGTTGTTCTTGCAAATACTTTAATTCAAAAAAAAGTTAAAGGTAAATTAAAACCAGTTTTTTTCGGATTTATAAAAAAATTAAAATTAAAAAATAAATATTAAAACGTAAATTAATATTTATTATTTACGTATAATAAAAAATAAATAACTTAAACAGGTGTTGTTTAGCAAACTTTAAATTCGGTAAATAATTTTCAGTAAAACTTTTTGGTTGAGTTTTTTTAATATACATTTGCATTGATTAACAGTTTAAGTATTTTGAACCTTTTTAAAGATATATGAGTGACACTAAAGAAAACATATATCGATATCTTAACAATCTTTGAGGAGACCTTAATGATGAAGATATTGGTGATTGGAATGCAAATTTAATGAGATCACGTCATCTAAGTTGATAAAAGTTAGAAAAATAGAAACGACTCAACTTAGGTAGGAAGAATGATTGTAACGCGATAGAAAATACGTTAACGCCTTTCCTGACTGTGATGCATAATTCCATAGACATAGTAAACTATGATACTCATCATTGGCGCACAGGATAGTGAATCATAGACTATGTATCTCTGGAAATTTAGAAATACAAGAGTTTTCAGGTTTTTAATTTTTTTAATTTAGTTTTTTAATTCAGTGTTTTAATTCCTTCTCGTTAACAAGCACCACTTTTTAATTTATGCACTCTATATTTTGCCAAGACATTATTATTGCCGATGATCCAGGTCATTTCACAAGTAACAAGCTCTCTCATCAGTCGCTTTTTACGGCCACCGACTTTGCGGTTATCCAAAACCGGTTTGAAGTTTAAAACCCTTTGACTTCGTTCATCCCCTCATGCTATTGTACTCATAGAATAAAATATGCATCTTGGCTGGAATCAATCTTATCTGAGTCAAACCAATCGATAGTTCACTATTAGGAATTCTATCAAGCTTGGTTTTTCTACAGACCATTCGTGTACAACTGTTATAAAGAGTTTGTAACCGAACAACGTCCTTCTCATATATTGTCCAGCATTCGCTTCCACGATATACTGTAAAGAAAATGCTCGATATAATCAGTTTATTTTTCAATATCATTAAAAGATAGTTTTATAAAATTGCGCTTTGCAACTTTTAAGTTCCCGCATTCCGCAGAGTATCAGTTGACTAAGATCTCGGCTACAGTTACATAATTCCTTCACTCATTTTATGATTGTCTCACAACATTTAATTTGCGAATCTTTAGTAAGCCACATTAATTTCATCTTTGTCGAACTTATAGTCATTTCGAATGCGGAAAATATGTTCAACTGTATATTCAGATTTTTACAGGCTTAATCGATATCAGAATCAATGATGCATAAATAATCTACCTATTGACTTGCATTTTAACATTGCTATCGTCAATGAGGATTAGATATTAGAGCTAAGACGTTAAATTCTTTACATCGGTAAAAGTAATTAAGACTTAGTAATAAATATAATTGTAAATTATTTTAATAACGAAAAATGTCAGAATCACATTAAAAAGAATTATCAGAATGACCATTGAATCCGAGAAGAATGTTGTATGGAAGATTTAAAACAAAAATTTTAGTAAATAAATCAAATTATGACCGCACGAGTAAAATATAAACAATATTTTTGGAATATTTTATTAATTGTTTTTGATTTTTTTATTATTAATTCGTTAATGCTAAAAATAATTTATGAAATATAATTATTAAAAATTTGCAAAGTTTATTTAATTCAGATAATGCTAATCAAATTCAACTACTAGGGGTGTCCCAAAAGTTCGCGGACTTATAAGTAACAACAAATGCACCTGACCCCTGTAATAGCTGCAATCTCCCGGATAGTGAGACATCTGTCACCAAGAATGACTTCCTTGATAACTTTCACATTTTCTTGACATCCGGATGTTGTTGGTCGCCCACTGCGTTCATCATCCTCCAATGATTGACACCTTGCCTGGAATCGTTGCACCCACTTAAAGGCAGTCGTTCTTCCCATAGTGGCATCACCAAAGACGCGGTGTAAACGGTGCACAATATCTGCAGTGGGGGTGTCTTCCTTCCAGAGGAAATAGATGATTGCTCTTTGAGATTTCACTGCCTCTTCCATACTAACTACAAGACAGAAAAATGACAAAATAATACATTCATATGTCACACTCATGCCGACGGGCAGCCAATGAGAGTTCACCTAAATTACAATTGGTTGGTTCCGCCCTCATGTCATCGTACACACACCGCGCGTTACAGTCACACACACGTGACCACGCCATATTCTCTCAGTCCGCGAACTTTTGGGACACCCCTCGTAATACATTAAATATAATTAAATAAACTCTAAAGCAGAGATTATTTATCATCAACGTTAGAACTACACTTTCGATCATATTTACAGATTTATTATTTACAAATATCATTTCAATCTTGTATAGTAACAGCCTTCTATATTCCAAACCATTTATAATAAGTTGTCTTGGATCCCATAGTAAATGTTTTCGCCATTCTTCGTCCTTCCTCACAGTCAATCTTGATAACATCAACACAGAAATAAAACCCCCTTAACTCAAGCAAAATTGAAGAAGCAAATTCTTTGATTCTTGAAGAGATCCTCAGACTTTTGTTGTCATCCTAATAATCTTTAAGGGACGACAGAAACGGTTATGTTAACTGT
The DNA here is from genome assembly GCA_001938485.1 of Girardia tigrina. Classification (NCBI taxonomy): domain Eukaryota; kingdom Metazoa; phylum Platyhelminthes; order Tricladida; family Dugesiidae; genus Girardia; species Girardia tigrina. The sequence goes on from MQRK01246310.1 coordinate 22,849, forward strand.
CCTGTTCGAATGTATTATGATATCTTATACAATGTTTTATGAATAAAATTAATTTTAAATTACAATTAAATATAAAACTTTAAAAAAAGTTTAATAATAATAAACTTAAATATATAGACAACTGAAATTGGTTGTAAAATTTAAATTATGCAAGTCTTTTCGATTGCTAAATGTTAATTTAAGTAATATTAACATATAAATTGATAATAAAAGAATAAATTGTAAATCCTACTTCTTGCTGAAACTTGTTGAAGATTTCTTCCTCTATTTTGTGTGATCTCTTGAAATAAAATTTTAATTATCGGAAAATTTAAATTCATATTTATATTTTTATATGTACAAATATATCATATTCCGTGAACAATCCGACAAAGCCTAAAAAATAAACTGGACCAGCAAGGAGATAAGTAGAATTATGAGGTGTACTGTACTAAGTACTTTTATAGGATGGGGAATCACTAAAACCTTATTATAGTAATAAACCAATTTTACTACTTTTTCATGCTACATAAATATTTAAATCTGGAAATATTAAACTCATAAAAATGTATTAAATTTCAATTCTAAAGTCTGCAAAACAGTCTCATAGCTATTCACGTGGTATCTAGTATTCACTATGTACGAAGTTCTGTAAACACTTGATAAAAAAATAGGAAAAAATCTGTCAGTTCATATTTAGCGGAGTTCCTATAAAATATCTGAACCTTGTAAATAAAATGCGTCAAAACATAGCATCGTCCAAAGAGATCAGAAAGAAATATACAATATTATCAGAAATTAAAGAACTTGTCTACTGAATAGGAAACCAACGAGGAAAAAATGAGCTTATTCAAGTGAACTTATCCAAGCGAAAGCTGAGATGTCACATTGGCTTATGCAAACAATCAATATAATTCAAAGACTTTAAAGGTGGTTAAATCCATTCGTTATAGTGTACATAGGTCATGAACATGTCAAAAAGTACAATCAAACGCTAGAACAATATTAGGTACTATTAGCAACATCACAATTTGAGTGTAAACATTTATTAACAACACAAACATTTTCACTAGCAATTTCTGCGGGAATCGTCATTCTTCATTAATATGTTTTTTGTATATCTATTCAAATCTTAAAATTAATTAATGGGACAAGATTAATATTGACTTTTAATTTCTCAAAATTTTATTGGATAAAAATGATTTAAGTAATTTTTAAAATAAACATTAGTTTTTAAAATATATTAAATTCAATAAGTTAAAATCGTTTACTAAAAATAAATTTAAAATTTATAATTATAAAACTTTTCATTAATTAGTATTTAAAAATTAATCTCATTAGATTTAAATAACTATTCAATAAAATATCAATCCCATCTGAGTAGGAGAGTCACAAATCTAAACAGCATTATTAAGAACACCAACATGGCTTTTCAAACTTTTATTTTCATTACAATCAGAATTGTCTTTTGGACAACTCTCAGCAAAACTCTCATCGTTCGACATCGTTCTAAATTGATAAT
>MQRK01246313.1:2492-13643 GCA_001938485.1 Girardia tigrina
TTATATTTAAAAATTAATCATAAATTATTTAATAATTATATAAATATATCTTAAATATAATTTTTTTTAAATTTATCAATAATAATTTATTTTTGTTAATTAAATTTATATTATTTTATACCTAAAATAATTTATTAAATTTTTTAATTTAAATTTATTTTTATTATTAAATATTAACAAAAAAATAATTCAAATATTCCAAAAATATTGTGTCTAATGGCGAATAATTATCTCTGCATCTCCATGTGATAATTGTCCAAGCGAACCTGAAAGCGTCCGCTAGTGCCAGCCACAAATTCATCAACGATTTATTTATTGAATTTAATATTTAATTATAATTGTTTACCTACATTTGACCATAATTATTTATTTTAATTTAATAGATTTATTTCTTATTGTTTTCCTAAATTTAATTTTAATTAGTTATTTTATATTTATGAATTAAATTTAATTATTTAAAATTTATCAATAATTTATTTATTTTAATTAAATTAATTAATATTTTATATTTAAAAATTATTCATAAATTAGTTAATTTATTTTTGTAATAAATATAATCTTAATTAACTATTTATTTTAATTAGTTTACTAATTATATATATATATAACTTAATTAAAATTAAACAATTTAATTGTAATTATTTATTTATTATAATTAAAATAATTAGTTTTTCATATTTAAAACTTAATTAAAATTAGTAAATTTATTTTAATTTAATAAATTTATTTCCTAAATTTAATTATAATTATTTAAAATTTATTAATAATAATATATTTATTTTAATTAAATTAATTATTATTTTATATTTAAAATTTAATCATAAATTATTTAATTTATTTTAATTTAATAATTTTAATCATTATTATTTATTTAATTAAATTATTTAATTATATTTTTTATTATTATAAATTAGTCGACAAAAATTATTTAAAATTCCAGAAAATCGTCTCCCAATTTGCAGATGATTATCTCTCATCTTCATTGTGATAATCGCCAAATGAACCTGTAAGCGTCCGCTCGTGCCAGAGTCGCCAATTCGCCCCCGTAAGGGAACATGTCCTCGTACTCCAACAGAACTCCGTCCATTCCGTGTTTCTTCAGCAATTTCAACACCTATTTCATTGATTCATAGAAAACAGAAGCATTCCAAAATCAATTAAAACTTCTTTCAGATATTCCAGTCGAATCGGAGCGCCTTTGAAATCGATATGGACAATTCTGAATCGATACGTTTAATTGAGAAATCATGTTTCAAATACAAACGGTACTTTTTCAACGATTCCATTACAATTAACGGTAAAATCCAATTTCGCGAATAATTATATTGAAATTCAAATCGAATATCACAACTAATAATTAGTTATAAATTAAAACAAAATTAATTTATTTTTTTTACGATAAATATATTATGAATAATTTTTATTACTGACAAATAGTTATTACGATTTCATGCTTTTATTTCTTCTAATCCGTTTTTGTTAAGTCGCTTTCGTATTGAGATGTTTGTCTGTTTTTCAGGAGCTTTTTCCTAATTTTGCCCTAGAGTGTAATATCTATGACCATAAATGAAATAATTGAAATTTACTATATTAATGATTTATTAATTAATTTTTGCGCAAAAAAATTTAATTAACATTCGGTATTTTTTTAGTAATAAATACATTTTCGGATTCTTTATCGATTATAATTTATTTGTTTATATCTTTTTCATGAGAAACTTTCAGAAAATATTGATTATTTAAACTTGGGATATTCCCCTATTTTCCATATTTTTCTTGTGTTAGAAAAGACGTGGTGGTTTTAGGTGCGGAAACGCCGATCCATAAACTAGACTATCCAAATTAGTATTTGGTGCCGAGCATTATGTAATATATTTTCGAGTAGGATTGAATAATTCGTGATTCAACAATGATCTTTCTGTTGAACGGAACCGAAACTCATACTAGAAATACTGCACTTCATCGTTCGACCATATTGCAGCTTTAACAAGTACGATTTGAAAACTCTTTCGAGTTGTAAACCAATAATATTTATTCCGAATAGATCAAATTATTCAAAATGGAGATAAAATTAGAGTTGAACTACATAAATCGACGCAGTCAAATAGATTATGAAACCAAAATTTAAATGGAACTCTTGTGTGCATTAGATAATTTGTAAAAAATTATTTTTATTCGGACTTAACAGACTAAAATAAATATAAAATACAGAAGTCAGATATTTTTTATCCATAAATAAATACTTTTTCCATAGATTGCTGAAAAAAATTTGATTTTTACATATATTGTTAAAATATCTATATATTTCTGAAAATATTCATAGATATTAAAATATGGTTTTTTGGAGATTTGAAATTTGATTTAGGTGATTTGATTTGAGAGCTTTGCATTGAAAATATTGTTGTGTGACTTGATAAAGCATATTTGTGAATTGAAGTAAAAAATCTTAAAGGGTATTTTAGGTGATTAAATTTTTACCAGGTTTATTTCGAATAGCTTTTTTATCTTTTCACAATTTCAATGAAAAATTTTGTCACGTTAATCAATCAGTACAAAATGATTTTTTTGTAGAATAAAAATTTTCAAAAGTACGATAATATTTCAAAGTTACTAACGAAAATTCAATTCTTTTTAATTCGGTTACACTGATTTTCTCATGTCAATCAACTCGAAATACTTTAGACATCAACAAATGAAATCTTTTAATCACAAAAAAATTGAATATCAAATATAATAAATATAAATATAAAAATAATAAATATAAAAATATATAATAAGTATATAATTAATATAATAAATATATAATAATAAATATATAAATAAATATAATAAAAATATATAATAAAATTTATTTTAATTAAATTGTTTTAATTATTTAAATTCTTTTTTATTTACAATTTTAAATAGGTTAGTAATTTATTTGTTTAATTTTAATATTGTCTATATAGTATTTTAACATTTTCAAATTTCTAGTTAAAGTAAATAAGATTTGCTCAGTCACGAATTACTTTAACAACAGTTGTCTATTTTTACTGTCTATTTTTTTTTACTTTTAGTTGTGTGTGTTATGTATTACGTTTACCTAATATTGGTTAATAAATTAAAATGATATTTTTTAGTAAAATATATATATATATAAACTTTTTAACAAAGAAAAAAACAATCAAGTGGGTTAAATAAACAAATAAATTGGCTGGTTTTTTAACTAAATAAGTTTATATTAGTCTATTAAAGAAAATGTCAGGACGTTCATGCTGGAGGAATCATCTAAACAAAATAATTGGTTAAGTAATAAACTAAAAGATAGTTTGGTTCAACGCATTGATGAAAGATGAACAATATTCTCAGATTTATTGGCTTTCTTACATGATTCAGACAGTTACATAAATGACCACGATGAATATTTTAAAATCTTTAATAACAAACTTAGGAAAACTTTAACAAAACACATTATTGAATTGATGGAACGTTTATATCCAGTGGAAAAACAATTAAATACTTTTGGGGTTTTAAAATTTCAAATCATTAACAATTCAGAGACAGCGCAGCCATCTGAATGAGAAAATTTGTCCTTGCAGGGAAAATTGCATTTAATGATTCAAAGAAAAATTTCTTCAACTGATAGTACTGAAGGTGATAGTACTGCATATTATTAGTTAATCAGTTTTTGATCTTCTTTTTTTGAGCTTCTAGGCGGGGCCGGATTTACAAGTAAGCCGACTAGGCCACGGCCTAGGGGCCCCAAAATGTTGAGTAGTATACTGTATACAAAAAAGGAATATCAATCGAATTTCTTGACTCTGAACAGATAAAGTTACTTTGGTGAATGGTGTTTGATGGAATAACTAAAATATAGCTTACAGGCTATGATACTTACTATTCTTTATTAAATTGTCAAATCTCATTCAAACTACTTGAGTAGGAATGGTAAAAAATATATCGATATATCGAAAATATCAATATATTGTTTACTTGAGGCTGGTGTGAATTGTAGTATCGAAGCAATTAACTTTTCCGAGATTGTTCAAGAACTGTACAAGTTTTTTTCTGCTTCCACAAAGCGATGGAATATTTTGGAACAATTAGGAAGTGGTTCAATGAAATCACTATCGAATACTCGATGAAGTGCTCATGCTGACTCAGTCAAATGTATTTACCAGAACTACAACAAATTGATGGAAACATTACTACAATCAATGAGAGTTCAAGTTTTGAAACGAAACCTAGAGCAGAGGCTTGAAATTTACTATCAAAAATGGAAATTTTTGACTTTTCCATACAAACAATAATGTGGGATAAAATTTTACAACGAATGAATGCAGTTTCCAAATCATTGCAACATCCTAGTATTACTCTCGATACATGTTCTGAACTTTATTCATCTCTTGGTAATTATTTTCTTGGATTAACTGAAAAAATCGATTCAACAGAACAAGATTCAATAGAACATTATTATTACCAAACACTGATTATTTAGAAAAGAGACGCCGTAAAATGAAAGTTCTTCCAGGTGAAAATTGTTCAGAGAAATTTAAGTTGAGTTCGCGTGAAGAATTTAAGAAAAAAATTTTCATAAAAATAATCAATAATATCACTACAGATTTGAAAGAAAGAGCTCAATGCTACCGTAAATTGAATGACAAATTTGGATTTTTAATAGACACGAGAAGCAATAAAGATAAACTAAAGATTTGTGTTGATCGTCTCGTGGAAGACTACGCAGAAGACATTGACGAAAATTTATATTCAGAAATCGAACACCTACATAAATATTTGATTGATCATCTCAGTACCCAAGCTCCTCAATTCTCTCATTTGGATTTATATAAACTTATTAAGGAAAAACAAATGGAGATTGCATTTCCTAATACCGAAATAATACTTAGAATTTTCATTTGTTTCATGATATCTAAATGTTCTGCAGAGAGGTCATTTTCCAAATTAAAATTAACAAAAAATTGCTTTGCAAAAAACCGTTAAATAATGTTGCATTATTACCAAGTAATGCTGACAAAATTAGGTCAAATGATTTTGATTCATTAATTAACGATTTTATCAATGAAAAATACAGAAAAAAAATTATGTAAATTGGATTGAAATAAAATTTTGAGATAAATTAAACGACTATTATATTTTTGCAAACAAAAATAAACTTGGTATTATTTTTTATTTTTCAAAATAGGGTCCCATTTTTTTGGCCTAGGGCCCCTGAAACTGTAAATCAGGCCCTGCTTCTAGTGATAACAATTTTTGAACCAATAGTTTTTTTGAATAATTAGATGGTCTTACCCTTAAATACTTAAGATTATTAGAAAAATACTGTCATTTTATAATGTCAATAGACATAAATGATTTTTAAATAACTTCATTTTTCATGATCAATACCGGTATTACCGGTATTATTAAGCAGGGTGAGAAACCAATACCGGTAATACAAGTTGTTGTGTACCGCAACATTTTACAACAAAAACTTTAAAAAATACTTATTTTATCGTGTTAAAATTTTTTCCTTTCAATGTAAAAATTATTTTATATTGTATAAAAAAACAATACAAAAACGATATTATTTTATTGAATTTATTTAATAAAAAATTTCAAATGCCGAATTGGCTTGTTTTTTAAAAAATCGTTTTTGTATCACATTAAATCAAATAAATTTCTAAAATGGTCATCACAAATGACGATTCCAATCCGCGAAATTCATTCACGAATCTCAGAAAATTGACCAACTCCATCGGAATTCCATCGATCTTTTTCAAAAACAAAAATCCAAAAAACTTTTCGTTTACCGTTCCCACTCTTCATCGATCGTTTCTTCACAAAAAATCAAATACCAAATAATAGAAGGTCGAAAACGAAAATTGTCCGACGAAGAAACTGTATCAAATATTGCGCTCAAATTCGTAGAATTTGCGCGAAGAAATCCGATCGATAAAAGCGTGCGCGTATTCATACAATTCTTCGATTTCTTCGTCTGCTGTCCCTTGCTCGAATAAAGCGATCGTGAATTTCAGTTGTGCGATGAAATCGCAATTGTCACTACCGAAAATCTGTGTGAAGTTGTCGAAGACGATCGATAAAGAGTCGATATTGCTCGATTCTGGAATTTGGTCCGCATTGGTTGTGAGTGTCGTGGACACCCAACGAGCGGAACGGTCGACCCGGTGACCAGTCAAACCGACTTTTATATCGGTTATTATTAGCACCGGGACGGCTCCAGTCGAGTCGTTATATCCATTTATTATATCCATTGTATTTTGCATTCCCTACCAGATACAATCAAGAAAAGTTATTGTATAAAAAAAGTCTTTGTAAATTTTTGTGCATGTTGAATTTTATGTAAATCGATAAAAATGTGTGATTTAAAATAAGCGTGTTTGTTTTATACTGGTATTAAATTTTATACAGGAAGTATTAAATGGAGAAAAATGCAAAATAAACAATTCGTTTGAAAACAAATTGATAAACGACGATGTGTTGCTCAAAATATCGATTTATCAGATATATTCTTTTACTTAATGAATTTTCATGTAGGATCGTTCACCGTCAAAGTCGACGATAATGAATCATTTTGTACATGAAAGAAGATCAAATCGAATATCAAGAAGAGCGAAAAATCAAAAAGATCATATTGGATTGTCACATAGATCGTGTCACAATAATGTAATTAAGAGTTTTGACGCAATTAAAGAAATTTCTCGTTATATAAAAAAACAATCTTGAAATTTAAAAATTTAGAGAGCTGTTTTTGAAAAATTATGTGTACTCGCTGTAGCTTCAAAATCTTAATTAACACTAACGCGAACTAAGCGAACAATATATTTGTTCATGATTAAAATTATTATTATACTTTTTAACGTTTATATTTTTATTTACATCATTCTATGGCCCTCCTTTCTGTTATATGAACATTCAACAACCTTATCGCTCAAATAGCTTAAAAAATGTTGAAATTCATCCCTGGAAAAGTTCTTCATAATTTGAATGACTTGTACTGAATTTTTTTATTTGCTTATATATATATATATGTGTGTGTGTAACATTATGAAAAGAATTAAATATCAAATGAAAATTTTAAAAAAATAATTATTACAAAAAATATAATCAAATAAAAAAAAGAAATTTTAAATTTGATATGAATTTCGTTCGCTTTGAAAGTTGTTTGATTGAATCGTTATTATTGGGCAATTTCTTTGTGCGATTGTTTTTTTTTTGATATGATACACCTAGGCTGATAGTGGAAATTACTGATTTGTGATTTTTTTATTAATGTGCGGGATATAGTGTTCAATAACTTTTCTTCTTTTTTATTTTAAAAACTTAGTAAATTCGTTTATATTATAATTTGGTATCTCTTTATCACATTCCTAAACTCGATGAATTTCCCCCCAAAATCATAGTTTGATCTGCAATACCATCGATAGCGATAATTCGCAATTTTACCGAAATCAAGGAAATCAGACAATTCCAAACACGACATCAAATCGTTAAATACGTCGTTCGTGAATTACGGCAATTCAAAGTCGTCTTCGTCGTTGTCGTGACAAAGTCAATTGTATTGTTTCTTGAATCCGTTCGTTCCTAAACAACAGTTCTTGGTGATCAACGATTCAGAAGCTCTTTGACCGAATTTCATCTATTCTATTATGGTTCACAGATTAGAAGAGATGAATCTAGATTATAAAAAACATCACGAAGGATCTCCTAGAAAACGTAAATCGAATAAAGCTGGATCAAAAGGCCCCAAAATTAGCATTAAACTTGATATTGAGGGAAACATACCGAAGACTGATATATGACCAATGTGATATTTTAGATTCAGCATCTTGTTAAGTATTTAATTGAAAATTTATCAATTTATGGATATATTCAATGACTTTTGTAACTATTTATGTTGTTTTTAAAATATATAATTATAAATATATCTCTTCATTCAAAACCTCGAAGATATTGTACCTATAATAAATATATGTTTCATCTGTACATGTTATGTCAATAAATGTTTATTGAAAATAATCGTCTTATACACGTATTCATTCAAAAACCTTGTAAAAACAACTTTTTTATATATCAGATATGACATTGATATTTATATATTAAATGTTAACGGTGCGTTTCATTGACATGATGAATGCATAGCTTGTTGTTATGTTATGCTTGTTGTCTAGAAAGCCTATGCATGTTTTAAGTATATTATGGGTTTTTATAAGGTTATGTATCATGGTTACGGTAATCAAGGCCCTTTTGATGGTTGATGCCTAGGCTCAGGTACTTTAGCAGATTATGTAGATGTTAGGTATAATGTCTAAGCACGTTTAAGTATAATATGAGTTTTATACATGTAGTTTTTACAAATAATATAAAAGGTTATATATCTTGATAACGGTAACCAAGGTACTTGTGATTGTTTATGCGGTACATTAGGCGATTCATGAGGTATTATTTGATGGTAGATAACATACATATATCACAGGGATTTCAGATATATACGAAAAAATCGATTTTTGAGCACTTTTTTGAGAATTTCAGAAATATTCGAAAAATCGATATTTCTGCACTTTTTCGAAAATGTTGATGTGGAATCTGAATGTACATATATAGGTTTCAATTAAAGTGCATCAGCACTTTTTTGATATTCTGCTTCCTAGAGTACCTCTAAAATCAATGTGCATTTTGTGTAAATTTGCACATTATGTTAATTATAGGAAAAAGTAATCAATATATGAAAATTATAATTTCACATTCAGAGAGAGAATCATAAAGTGCATCAAACAAATGATATCGATTTTGATACACTTTAAAAAAAAATAAGTATTGATTTTTACACTTTTGCACATGTAAAAATTTTCCATCAATAATTAAAAGTCAAAATAAATTGCAAAATTTATTCTTATTTAAAAAAAGTTTATTTATTATAATATTATAATTCTTATTTATTATAATATTGTAAATGTTATCTTAGTATAGTAAAAATAATATAGATATAAATATAGTTATTTATCCTTACAGCACAAATGCAACTTAAAAAGCACTGTGCTAACACATTCAAAGTGTGCGGAACAATGTGCACTATCGATTGGAACTTTAAAAATATCGATTAGAACATTTGGGCACTGGGGAGTGATCGATTAACATGTGCTTTATAATTTTATATATCTTTACATTTTTAAACTACTACTGCATTGACTTTTATATATACTGTGTTTAATATTCTTTATATCTTTACATTTATAAACTACTATTCTATTGATTAATCAATAGAATAAATGTAAATTTGGGAAAGTAAATATAATATATTTTATCTTATCTTTTTTGATTACCTAATCATACTTTCCCTCTTGCATTACATAATTATTCTCGCCTGAAAATTTGTAATTCTTAATCGTTACATAATTTTTGGTTCTACTTTTCTATATAAAAAAATAAAGTTGTAGTTTTATAAATGCATTTTAATATTTATTTTTTTAACAATTAAATATTCTTAAAAATATTCTTAGAATAAAATAAAATAATATTCTTTTAGAACAAAATAAATTCTATGGAATTTGGAATAAAATTTATTCTTCTTAAAACAATTAAGGAACCAGTAACCAATCAGAAGCGTTTCTGACTAGGCTAGGGTGATCGCGACCGTTGCTGCCTAGGCTAAGGACATGGAAACCGTCTGTTTTTTTCACATTTTTCTTGATTTTTTGCACATTTGCAATATTGATTTGCACATTTGGAACTTGATTTTGATTAACTGATCACATTTGCATTGATCGGTAATCAAGAATCAAACAGAAGCGTTGCTAAGTAAACAGGAACTCTTACCAAGGTAACCGGAACCAATCAAACCGTTGCTAGGGACCTAGGAGCCATTCAGAAGCGTTGTCAAGTGAACTGGAACCGTTGCCATGGTAACCGGAAGCTTTGCTATGGTAATCGTTGCCATGTCAACAGGCACCCCCGGGGGTCATGTGAGGGAGAATGCCAATTTTCCCCTTACTCTCTTTGAATCCTTATTCGACTTTCACCATTATAACCAATTCCTTCATATGATTTACATTGGTTTACCGTTCGTTTTTTAATTTCTTTTGTGTTATTATTGTTATCCATTTATAGATAAATTTTCATCAATTATTAATATTAGAAACAAATTTTAAAATCTAATTGATAAAAACAAAAGAATGCCATTTCAAAATATATCATCTATAAAATTTTAATATTTTAAAAGAAAGTGGAAGAAAGTGGAAGAGAAAAGAGACGAAAGAAGATGCCCAATCAGATCGACAAAAATTCCAATTAGGTTCCAGTGATAACGTCTAGAAAGGAGGGATGTGAGATAATTAAAAATAAGTTGTTTTAATAATATCGAAAAAGTGTGTATTTTAAAATATATTTATTATTGATCGATTCTATTCTCATTAATTATTTATAATATAACATATTTAACGTAAGAAATTGTAAAAAATAGCGTGAAAATTGCAAAAGTTAACTTAAAAAAATTTTGCGTTCAAATTGTTAAATTAGAGTAAAGATTATATGTTCAATTTAACGTAAAAAATTGTAAAATTAGCGTATGAATTGTGGTACGCCCATTATTTAATTGATAACAACAATGTGAAGGGTGACCCAACAGGCTTCGATCGATTCTCCAATCACATAATCGTGCATAGGATCGTCAACGGCGGACTGACTGGTGTTCTCGAACAGTCGTAGTTAAGCGGTCTCTCATTCATAGGATTACCTGTTCGTATCGGTCGATGCAGTCCTGAATAGTGGTGCTCTTTATCGGAGCTCAATGAGCTTCCCAGCATTGGCGGTCTGTTTTCAGAGTCAGTGATTACGTACAGTATGTAATGCATCGATAGGACCAAAGTGAATCCTCGTGCTCGATCTTGAAGCATCGCAAAAACGGACCGACGAGTCAATGCGAGAAAACGAATCCGACTGCCCGTCAACGCAACATCGTTCGGACGCACTACGACTCGTGAATGAAGTAAAAACAACATTACTGATGACCCTATATCAAAAAACAAGTTACCAAATCGAGAAATTTATTCTTTGTTATTTACACTTCAGTAATTTTTTAAAAGTTACACCAATTTTCAGTAGTTTTAAAAAATTTTCATTTTTTTAAGTAATTTTTTTTACTCACCTAATTTTTTG
>MQRK01246315.1:11808-28504 GCA_001938485.1 Girardia tigrina
TGTATCATTAGTAATGGAGCATATTTTGAATAAAGCTTTTTTTATCGTTCTTTTGTTTTTAACGTATTTCTTTTCAAAATTTAATCCGCATTTCATACTTGTACACCTAATATTTTAACAAAATTACAATGAAATAGAAAATATACAGAAAAGAAAAAATGTACAAAAAACGTTACATACAAAGTTTTGCAAAAGTTATTATATGTTATAAGGTGATTGTAACATTTGATCATTCAAATATTTGAGACAAACGTCATTGAAAAAACGATATAATTTTTATTGTTTTAACAATTAAAGTACAGATATATTATTAATAAATTAAACAGTTTTAATTTAAATTTCTAAAAGTTCCTGTTGGAAATTACTTTTTTTATAGATAAGATGTTTATGAAACATTATTTTTTCTTTCTAAATATCAATAGTAAATATTGTTCCGCCCTATCTGCAGATTGCCCTGAAGACCGGACAGTGGTGTTCATAAAGTGGCAGTGTCGGAATTGCTGCTCGGGCATTTCGTGTTCGTTCTAGTCTATTTTATTTTGCAGAGTAAATTTTTGCTCATTCAATAATATTTTTATCTTTAATTGTAATTTGAAATAAATTATTCAGCAAATTTTTGTATCGATTCAGCAAAATTTGTAATATAAAATTTAGAAATCAATCTGAAAAATCAATCTTAATTTCGAATTCAAGCAACTGTTAGATAAAAAAACTCACAAACAATCAAATTCTCTTTATTGATGAATGATAGCAATATTCTCTGAATAAAACCGCTCTATTTAAACTAAAATCAAAAGAGCCTACAAAATAACCTCAAAATCGATAATTCAAAATTAAAAAAAGAGATCAGCCGAATTAATTTCACAAATTCAAAAATAAAATGTGCAAGTAATATCTGTTTTTGAGCTCACTCTGATTGGTTGACCAATCATAGCGAGCCATTTCATTCACTAGTCACTTGATAAAAATTATTTCACACAAACACGATAATCCTCGGCACTATCAATAAAAAATGATTCCATGTGTCAACGGTTTTGGTAAAATTTAAAAAACGAACAAAAATTAAACAATTTATTAGTTTTTTTTAATTTGAATTTTTATTTTTAATTTAATTAATTATATTTTAATTTAAATATTTTTATATATGCAAGCAATAAAAATTTTAGCGATTGTCATTCACGATAAAATTTTGTTTTGAATCATTTTTGGGAAACTAGAGAAAAAGAGGAATTTATAAATAAATATTACAAAATATAATTTATAATTTAAATTCCGAAACAAAAATATTTTTATCATTAAGAAAATAAAACACATATGAAGAAGTTGTGAAAAATACTTTTATATATTTTATTAATTTTCTTAACATTAAACAGCGTCTCATAAAATTTTATATAACGGACACTATATTTATAAAATAATCAATTAAAAAGATTCCCCACAAACTTTAACTTGAAAAAATAAAATTCTTTTTCTTTTTAATCTACCTTTAATAAAAGGTATGACTGAAGAAAACGGTGTCTGTAATAAATATATAATTAAATATAAATTATTCTTTCATTCAAGAACGTCAAATTGATAAAATCAAAGTTATAATTATTTATTTCATTTAGAAAACTAAATATTTTTTATATTTTTTTAAATTCTGAATTTAGAGTTGTTTTGGTTATTTTGAAAAGTTTTTAGATTTATATTATAAAATAACTTTGATAAAATGAAACATATTTATACATCAGTGAATAATTTTAATTATCTTATATTTTACTGGAAGCATGCATTAAAATTAATTAATGCAAATTAACATTTTCAAGAATATGATTTATCAAAGTTTGCATTTCATTTATATATATTTTTTTAATTAAACAAAATTATATATAAAAATTACAATAATCTTTTAAAAGGTTTTTATTTGAATTTTTGTTTTAATTTTCCTTCAAAATATTATAACATTTTATTATAAAATTATAATTATGACAAAAGTATATTAGTAAAAAGTAAATTAACATATTTTAAGAATATTTTAAAACAAATAAATATAAAATTTTCTTAAATATTATTTATTCTACTAATAAAGTAGTTCCGTAGTACTCAAGTATCATCAGTACCAGATGGAAGATAAAATTAAAGTGAATTCAATAAACAAAATATTTAATTAAATAATCATCCAATGTTTTAATAGTGTTTCCCAGTTTTTCTAAGCTAATCCCGAAATTTTAAACTGCATAAGATTCGAGACATATTTTTCTAATCCTAAGCCTTAAAATATAAAATTCCTCTTCCAAATAAGCATTGCTTTAACTTCTAAACACATTATAATAAATAGTAAACTTTGTAATCTAATATTTATTTATAAATATAAAAATAAATTAAAATACTGTTTTACTTCGATTAAAAACAGCCCTCAATTTAACACTGCTGAAACACATATAATTACACACAAACAAATAAGCCCCGATTTAATTTTATTAATTAAAAAGTATTTTATCATTTACTCCTTGTACGAAAACCGTGCCTCCACAATAATTCAGTACCAATTCGATCACACAATTCAGGCATAATTGAATCATGCACAAGGCAAAAATGTTTCCAAATGAGCATTACCACAATGACCTTTAAAAGGCCCAGTTAGATTAGAAGGATAATTTGACACAATTTCATATACTGGATTATTACTTATCAAAGAATTGTAACGAGATTTAATCATTGATTTAGAATTTTTAAATATTTTTCTTTTCACACCAAATTATCAATTGTTTTTTGTAATTGTAATTGAAACATTTTTTTACACCTAATTTTATTTTTACATTGCACATTGAAATTGAAAAGACTTTTTAATTCGATAATAAACTTGATTTTTTAATTGAGAGACTATTTTTTCAACAATTGAATTGATACTTTTTTTATTTTTACACAAAATTGTTAATTGTGAAACAAATCAATATTTTCTCACCACACACATATCCAATCACATTCAAACACACATACATATTTGTATTTGATCGATAATTATACATTCAACACACATGTATTTACATTTATACAATTTCATTTTCAAACACACAAAGTCATTTTCCATTTTTCATTATTTCACTTTTCAAACTGATTGATATTTATTTTTTTCGAGTTGACAAATAAACGAGGCTTTTCTTATCGTCATTGTCCAAGTTTAATAATTATGAAGTTTTCATGTAATTTAAGTGGGTTAACTGAAATATTGTGAAACAAATCCATATTTTCTCACCACACACACGTATCCAATCACATTCAAACACACATACATATTTGTATTTGATCGATAATTATACATTCAACACACATGTATAATTACTTTGGAAAAACAATTTTATTTGAATCTTTTGGAGTTATTATTGAATTTTTAGAACTTCGAATCGATGTAAACATATCAAGCTATAATGTATTTATTTTCATTTAGATTCATTTTTTAATTACCTTTTATTTTAATTTATTTAACTAATTATTTTAATTTAATTAATTAATTTATTTAATATTTTAATTTAATTATTTATTTAAAATGGCAAATATTAGGTCAAACCGATTTATTTCCACTCCAACTCCTATTTTTATCTAATCCACATCATAAATTTCATCCTACCCATCATTGTCTTTATATAATAGTGTCGCATTCAAGCGCATGTATGGTGTATATTTTTGGACTGGACGCATCAGTTAATCTCGGGCTGATTCTGCAACTTCGTCTTTTCAAGTTCAGCTGATTACGTCAGGATCGGAAGAAAGGATGCCAAGCACTTCGAAAGAGTAGTTAATTATTTCTAGTGACACGTTATTTCACGCTATTTTTTATCAATTTTACCATCTCGGCATTGATGGGGACGCGAGGATTTCCCGTTGGTGTACGGCCAACTGGACGACTTTTATCTTGTAACCAGTATTCATAAAATTCACGATACTTGTCTTTGAACGGCTTGTTCCATGGCACATCCACAGGTTGAAGAAACTGCGTGCCATCACCATGGATGTGTGTCATTATTTAAACTTTAAAACTTTCAGAACAGCACGTGCATCATTGCAAAAATGGCATAGGAATGAGTCCCATGCCAAGTCTTCTATTGATGTCATTATTTTTTCGGTTTCATCCAAACATTATCCAAAACCATTTAAACAAATCATTATTTTGTTAAGTAACGTTTTTTGATTTTGGATTTTTTTTATTTTAATATAATGAAAGCTTATGAGCATTTGAAATAAACGCCGTGACGTTAATATGAAGTAATACTGTACACGTATAGAAGTAATATTAATAAATCATAATGAGGCTTTTTCAATTCGATCCATGGAATTGGGTCATGTTTAATTTTGATAAGCTACTGGAATTAATCAAATGAACAATTGTCATTGAAATTTAGAAATAATGATTCTTTTGCATTTCATCAAGAAAGATAAATTGTTTTTATCAAGGATTTAGCAGAATTATGAAGACAATTGTGGAATGAAGTAATTGATTAGGAAAAAGCATTGCCACAGGTTTCAGAGGATTTAATTGCCAAACCCTTTAAAATACTAAAATAAGGTTTCTCTGTAATTCTCGAAAGAAAAGAAGGAATCACATATAGGAACTAAAAAGGAGCTTAAAATAATATTACTTCTTCAAGGATTTGAAACACTCATTGAAGGAGCAGGACAGAATAACTTTCCAATGACAATATATAGATATTAATAATATATTAGTTTAATTTGTCTCTTTTTAGAAAACCAAAAAACACAAAAATGAAAGACAATCATAAAATTTCCTGACAATAAAAAAGCATTCAAAATAATTCAATGGCATTATTAAGTCAATTAAAAAGTGAAGTGCTTAGAAAACAATATGATTCCAAACAATATCATATTGGTTGCTATTAGTCAAGTCTATTTTTAACTAAAAAAATATGATAACTAAAATAAAAAAAATAAAGTTAAATTAACAATTAATTTTTAATAAGATACTGAAAACACAATGGCAAAAATTTCAAATAATCAAAAACGCTATTTGTGTCAGAAAAATTTATTAAATTTTTCTTTTTCAGTAAATTTTTCACCATCTTCGGGTAAAATCTGCAATGCAGTCACTCAGTTGAGTGTTGTAGGCTTAGCTTAAAATGGCTAAACAAGCATTCCTTTTATTCTTCTAATATCGCATATTTCCATCTTCCCCTAACATATTTCTATCTATATTTTTATTTAGTTCTCGCAACCATTTCTTTCTAATATTTATATTGTTCTATGTTCTTATTCATTTTAAATAAAGAAATAGTGAAACAAAGTGAATTTACAACGATTTCAAAATCTAATATCTAAATCCTAATAAAAAAGAATTTATATCACCATGTGACACTCTCAAGACCAATATTCCGAATTTATCCTCACAATACTATTATTTATTTTTTTGATATCAGTCAATAGCTCTCTTAATCCAACTCTATTCCCAAATCTGTTTATCAGAAAATAACAAATTCCACTCTTGAAGTAACTACAATACTTAGTTGATATTCGAACTCACCTTTCTTTTTATTGGATCAAATAGCTACCATATCTTTTTATTTCTTCCTTTCAAACTGATGTAATGAATATAATTTCTTTTACATAATTTCTATATTTTTATTTCACATTATTATTATTCTAGAAGAGAATCTAGTGCATAAGTAAGCTGTATCTGCAATCCTTTCTACTATTTTAACATTGAAGATATAAATAAAATTAAAAGTACTATTATTATTTTTCATAAGCCTTATAACCTGGCAACCGATGTTATAAATTGATCAATCAATTAAACCAAGAAGATATTCAATATTTTGGATCAGAATGAAAGAGCCTCATTGATTGATTAATTAAGAAAATTAACATGTGTGCAATATATAAAATTGTATATAAAATTTATATTTTTGTATAGATCGGTGTGTAACAGATATGCAACAGTGATTTAAAATGTGATATGATAATAGTTAGAGATCCTGTAAGAGTTACAACGATTTGTTACAGAAATGTCACACCATGTTACGAAGGGTTAAGCTGCGCCAAATGTCCACCAATATCTAGTAGTTGTACTGACTTGCTTGCTCAGTATATTTTAGAACACGTGGTATGTTGATATGTTGATTTGGGAATGTTATGATAATTTCAAATCATGAAGAATTTCTTGATGTTCCTGCAACTAAAGGATTTGATAAAAAAGAAGAAAATATTGATACAATCAAAGGAAGCTATTGTAATCTGGAAACAGTTGAAATTATGATATTTCTGCATTGTAAAAGTTCAAGGAAACTAAACAAGGATTGTTGAATGCAATCTATAAATTTTATTTGGTAATAAATTATCCATACATCTTAATATTTTTCAATTTATTTTTATACTTTTTCGCTCTCTACAAACGTAAAATATTTCGGCGCAGAAAATTTAATTAATTGGAAAATTGTATCGATTTTTTGGTTGATTATACACCGACGATACATGTTCCATGAGTAACTTGTTGAATTTCTCGCTGGTTATCAACGCGGGTCCGAGTTCCGTTCTCGGTTTGATTTTAATTTGTTTCGTACATTTAAATATTAATACATTGAATATTACTTGTAATATATATATAAATATATATATATATATAGAAACGTACACGTACATGTATGAGTTAATATTATTTTTACTTTATATATAATTATTATTTAAAAAAAACAGTAACAGAATATCGGTAAAGTTATATACAATTTCAAATTAATCTTAATAATATATTCCTTGATATCCAAAGAATAGAAGAATAACTATCATCAATACAGTCCAAACAAGACAAGTTTTATTTCAATAATATTTTCTCGAAATTCAACTCACAATCTTTCGTTCTCTCCATTTCGACTATTTGAATCCACGAAACTTTTTTCTAAAATTTGCTGATCGGACAAGTGACTTTATAATTTAATCACGATTCGCTAACAAAGTCTTCCAGATGAAGTAGATGACTTCCTAATCAAAGCCATAATCGATTCGGATCGTCACAGTACAAAACGTGAGATTACAGAGAAGCTTCGCGTATCGCATACATGCATTGAAAATCACTTAAAACAACTTAGCTATGTTCAAAAACTCGATACATGGGTTACTCACAAACTGAAAGAAACGCATTTAACGCAATGCATTAACAGCTACGATTTGCCAAAGAAACGTAATGAAAATTTTTAAAGCGACTGATAACTGGCGATGACAAATGGATTGTTTACAACAATATCAAGCGGAAAAAATCGTGGAGCAGGCTAGGTGAACCAACTCAAACAACATCAAAAGCTTATATTCATTAAAAGAAGGTTTTGATATCCGTTTGGTGGGATTACGAAGGAATTGTCTACTTTGAACTCTAACCACCCCACCTAACGATCAATTATGATGTCTACATTGAACAACTAACCAAATATTACAATGTAGTTGAAGAGAAGCGGGCCGAATCGACAAATCGAAAAAGTATTGTATTCCATCATGACAATGCAAGGCCAAACACATCTTTGGCCACTCGGCAAAAATTATTGGAGCTTGGTTGGGATGTTTTGCCACATCCACCATATAGTCCTAACCTAGCACCATCTGATTACTTTTTTATTTGATCTTTATAAAACTCATTTAATGGTAAAAAATTCAATAATGATGATGATGTCAAATAGTACCTGATTCAGTTTTTTGCAAATAAAAACCATAAGTTTTATGAATGTGGGATTGTGATGCTGCCTGAAAGATGACAAAGGGTCATTGATCAAAATGGGCAATACATTACAGAATAAAGTTATTTAGTTCCATGAAAAAATTGTCTTTGATTTTCTAAAAAAATCCTCAATTACTTAGTTGTCAATTCAATATATATATATATATATATATAAAAGTCGATTTGTATTGCGAATCAGACACCATAACCCATTAATTAATATTAACAGTGAAAAAATTAAAACAGCCTCAATATTAAATATCTTAAATTAACAAGTAAAATATAAAATTAAATAAAATAATAATTATCATCCTAAACAATTAAACTCTAATAAAATATTAATATCTTTCATTTCCATATTTATTATATTTATTATAATATAAAGTTGCTGAAGATGATCAAATTAACTGATCGAAAAATATTCAACGATAATTTTTTAAAAACTTCTTTTACAAATATCTATTCAAAACACATCAAATTAATATTCACAATACTATATATATATATATTATTAAAATCTATTTCAAATTGAAAAAAAAATAAAATATTTCATAGAAAATAAAACTTGTATCATAAATTAGATTTGATATTTTATTATTATTACGATTATCACTATATAATAAAATTAAGTTTCCTGGTTTGGAAAGGACAATTGACTCATTATTGTTAACAATCATAGTTCGTTAGAAAACCAAAACTATGATTGACATTTACCAAAATAAAAATAATAAAAGGTTGATAATATTTGTTATTTTTTAACTTACTTTGTGGGCTTTTCAACACGTTTCATCGATCCATTTGTCGTTAAATATTTGGCAGACTCTCCAGAAATAGCATTACGTTTCGCTCGAGCTTTATTATTATCTGTTTTGGAAGATTTGGCGGTAGATACATTGAGTTTAGCACCGAAACTGGATGGTCGAGATGGAGGATGAGGCAGTTTTCTATAATAGTTATTTTCGATAGAAGTGTGAGACATTTTACTCGTGTTGCCTTTCTTTTTAAATAAACTTCTTAACTGATTGTTCTCTCTTTCAAGATTGGCAATCAAACAGTTTTTACTTTCCAATTCCATTTCCAGTTGACCGATTATTGAATTTTTCTTTTGCAATTCTTGTTTTCGTTTCTGTAAAGCCCATTGAAGATCGTTGATGATCACTTCAAGCCGATTTTCTTGATAAATATCGTTTTCTTGATGGGAGGACAATATCTGGCTGGCAGCACGATTAATTTTTAAATCGCTATCGGTATTATATTCGGGATTTTGTCGGGATCTTGACGAACCCATTCGGAAATATTGTTGATTAGCATTCGTACCAGGATAAGAATTCATTGCTGAATATGAACTTCTAGTAGCAGGAGAGTTTGTATAAATTGTCGGATTAATAGGAGAATTTCTAGGAGATTGAATGACAGAATGTGTTTGTGTGGTATTATAATTACTGTACGATTTACTAGCCGACCGATGGCCAGGCGATTTTCCTATATTTAAGCCGGGATATTCAGTAATTGAATTTCTCCTCATTGGCTCGGATTCTGTGGGCTCTTTGATAATGACCGGGTGTTTGTTTGAGGAATTAGAATAATGATCAGACATTTTTCTTTTCTAATCAGATTTTGGAGTTGTCTTTTTCTTTTGAATTTACATCGAATTTTGTAAAAAATATAAAAAAACATTAATCACCGAAAATTCCAATAACATTTTGCCCTTGACAATTGTTCTGTAAATGGTCAAAAGTCAGTGCTTTTATACTTCATTTTTTTTGAAAAAAAAAATAAATCGAAAGCCGTGATGAATATCCCCTACCTGGTTGTATGAGTCTGCAGAATTCTCCTTAAAAACACACTGACTCTGACATACTGATTTTCTGAAACTCCAATAAAATATTGCTTGTCTATTCTTCTGCTTTTTATGGGAAAATTTCCTATTCTACTCTTAGTTTATTTTGTTATATTGTTTATTCAGTTAAACAGTCGAAGACACTAGATGAACTATTATTGGAGGAAAATAAAAATATTGTATACTGGCGTATTATATGTACTTTATATATATTTTTTTTCCTATAGACAAGGAAATTGTTTTTTTTTATTTTTTTAAAAAAGAATTTTAAAAATTATTTACAATTATTATTTTTTTAATAAATTGTTCTATCGATAAAAAATATTTTATAATATTTCAATTAGTATTTGGTAAAACAAATGAAATAAAAATTATTTTATTGAAAATAAATGGTATTTATAATTAGTTTTTTTTTAAAAAAAATTAAATTTTAATTATAATAATTATTATAATTGATGATATTTTAGTTATTTATTTGGTTTTTAATAATTAGTTATATGTATAATAATAAAAAATAAAATATTAAAAAAAGAGGAATCGAATCTTTTTAAAAAAGAATCAGTTTTAGTTGAACTAAAATTGATGGAGGTTTTCAAATCAAGAACCATAATTTTATATTTTCGTTATTCAAAATATATCATAATATTTATTTTAATAAAAAAATATTACATATATAAAAATATATTATTTAGTCTCTTTATTACAATAAATCTAATTATAATTGTTTATTAAATGATTTATTATTGCAATTCCTCGTGATTCATCTCTAAAACAAAATAAGTTTGTTAAAATTTCATACTTCTTACATTTATATATTAGAATTTATTATTCTCTTTGCAAGAGAATATTTATTTATTTTTTAAAATAATTTTTAGAAATAGAATTAGGTTTTCAATGAGTACCTTTTACAATTAAGAGACTATTAAGAACACCAATTTGACTTTTCTTATTTTTATTTAAACAACAATTTTGATTGTCCTTAAGACAATCTTTGTCAAATCTTTCGTACGTTTGCATTCTAAACTAAATTGATTAATAAATTAATTCTTATTAATTTTTTAGCAAATGTAGAAATAAATATTTTAATAAAATATTTACTCAAAACTTATTGGATAATAATTAAAAGGATTATTAATTATTTAAAAAATATTAATTTGATTTATTTATTAAAAATTGTAAAAACTAATTAACTTAATTAAAATTTTAAAATTATTTGAAATTAAAAATAAATTTAAACATAACATATTTTCAGATAATAAGAATTAAAATATTAATCATCCATCTGGGTAGGAGAGACACATTTCCAAATCAACATACACATTCAAACACAAAACATCAAACATTCAAAATATTCCTCGCAGAGACAAAATACATTAGTGGTGCTTTCAATAAGTATTCAACCTAAGGTAAAAAAGTGTAATTGCAAATTTTAGTTTTTTTGTGTGATTAAATAAATTAATATAGGTTTTAATTTCAGTAATTGTTTTATTTAATCAAACGCCTTAAAATTTTTATTGTGAGTGTCAGTGCGATGATTTCAAACTTCGAATATCACAGCGTTATCAATTTTTTGCGTTGCAAAAGAAGGCTTGCCTTGAAATCTATGATCTTTTGCATTCAACTTACTTACGTGACTCCTCATCTCTGAAAACTGCTAAATATTGAGTGAGAGAGTTTAAAGGTGGTCACTCCTCCGTTTTGATAAAAAAGATTAGGTTGTCTACAAGAAATTATTGACATAGTTGATAAAAAATTGTAGAAGATGGTCCAAGAAAACAGTTGAATTACCATGAAAATGCTGTTAACGAAACTCAACATATGTGTTAGTACAGCCTACACCAAATTGAAATACAAAAACTGTGCTGCAGATTGTTACCTCTTCTTGACTTTCGACATGATGCTAAACAGATTAGAGTACAGGCAGAACATGTGGGACCAGCATTAGGAGACTTTCCTGGAACATTTAATTATGGAGAATGAAACCCTGGGACCAAAGTGTGAGTCAGTAGAGAGGA
The DNA here is from genome assembly GCA_001938485.1 of Girardia tigrina. Classification (NCBI taxonomy): domain Eukaryota; kingdom Metazoa; phylum Platyhelminthes; order Tricladida; family Dugesiidae; genus Girardia; species Girardia tigrina. The sequence continues at coordinate 23,357 of MQRK01246315.1, forward strand.
AACTACCTAGAGAGAAGCCATCTTTGAAGATCCGAATGGGTACAAGTCATTGACGAGCGATGAAGCTTTCCCTTTTCTGGGATCATAAAGGTACTTGAAGAAAGATACTTGTTTTGAAGAAGAAGTAACTGTATCAACCGTATAATATTACTTCAAATCACTTCACAACTACCTTCCGGGAGGTTTCTTTAGTTTACCAAGCATTTTACATATTACATGTTTGTGTTACTATACGAAATCAAAACACAACTGAAGAGGTTAATTTTTTAAGATACTACTTTTAAATAAATTGAAATGTAAATAAATTTCAAGATCCATTTTTTTTAAATTGTTTAAAGGATTAAGATTTGAAATTCTTCAATTTCATTTTTCGGGGGTACATTTATTAAATTTTTTATTGCTTTTCTAGATAAATTTTCAACTGTAAATATCATAAACTAGAAATAAAAAATTTTAATTCATTATTAAATAAATTAATTTAAAAATAAATTTTTAAAAAAATAAAATTCAAAATTTATTGGTTTATAATTTTCTAAACCCTCTTAGATGGTGTTCCGGTATTGTATATCATTAAACATGTAAAGTAGTGTTTTCATCAAGGTAATTAGCTGTAATTGTAATCTGGCCGAGTTTATGTGTGTCTTAAATTATTTTTGTGTTCATAGAATTGAGTTGCTTGTGAATGAAATAGCTCGCTCTGATCGTAGAGCAATCTTTGCAGCGTGGCCGCGGCTCTCCATCCTCAGAGATGATGTCTCGGTATCAGGGGAATTAAAAATAATCCAACCAACTCGGATCCGGCGTCTAGTTGCGGTGAACACCGAAATTCCGTCCTCATCCGCGTCTTTAGATTTTTATTATTTTTGGTTGGGAGCGCTTCCGGGTGATGAAGCCTCCAAAAATTATTGATGGCAGTCGAACATATTTAGTATCGAACATACATCTTCATTTTGACTTGCCAATCAAGCTCTAACTCCTTTTCAGAAATCGCATTGTCAGGATTTAAATTTATTCCGTTTTCGGTTGAGAAATTCACGTTCCTTACCGATTTATCAGTAATATCATCAGACTAATCAATTTCTTCTAAGTATGTTTTTGACGAAAACACGTTTCCAAAAGATTGAGTAACGGCTCGTGTGAGGACAAAGTTCAGCTTTCCCCACTGAATTATCCGATTCCCAAAACACGCTCTAATTTGTCAACTAATCACATCTAGCTTTGGGCCAGACATTCTCTCACTATTTATTGTTATTTTTTGAATTTTTGTTTTATGAAGTGTGTTGAGGAGAACGATTTGTAATTTAAAGTTTATTTGAGTTGAAAAAATTTATTTTTTGACCTTTTGCGATTTTTTGATTTAAAAAAAATATTGATGAATTTGAAAATTTAACCCTCTATTTGAAAAATAATATTTCTCGATTTTATAAAACCTTTAATACTAGATTTAAAATAATTTGTTCCTCGATTTTGAGCTACGATATTGTATGATTATAATTGTCACGAATTTGTTTGTACAACTTCCAATTTGTAATTAAATGGTTTTGTGAAAAGAAACAATTTTACGAATTTTTTGATAATTATATTTTGATTGCAACGACTTTGAAATTCGAATTTTGACAATCATTCAATAGGTAACACAGAAAAAGGATGAACAGTCAGAATATTTTTTAATGGGCCGAAGTATGGGGAAAATGGGCATTCTGCACCACCCCCCTGGGGGTTACCCGTTGCCATGGCAACGGTTCCGTTTACCATGACAATGGTTCCGGTTACAATAGCAACGGTTCCGATCACCCTAGCAACGGTAGCGATCACCTTAGCTATAGACAGCAACGGTTCTCATTGGATCCCGGTTCCTTAGATACAGTTCCGGTTCACTGGGTAACGGTAACCTAGATCTTAATTACCATATCAACGGTAACCAAGGGACATTTTTCATTAGGAACGGATACACTGATTCAAGGCGGTTGTAACCATAGTAACGGTTATCGTATCCATATCGACCGTGATCCTTTCCCTAGCAACCGTAGAAAAAAGTGCTAATCGATCACTGCACTGTGCAAAAATGTGCTAATCAGTAGTGCACATTGTCCCGCACATTTTTAATGTGCTAGCACAGTGCTTCTTAAGTTGCACATGTGCAAAAGTGCTAAAATCAATACATAAAATTTTTTAAAAGTGCTAGTGTCAAAAATCGATATTATTTTTTTGATGCACATTTCGATTCTCTATCTGAATGTGCAATTAGAATTTTCATATATTGATTATATTTTCCTATAATTAACATAATGTGCAAATATACGCAAAATGCACATCGATTTTAGAGGTACAAGGAAGCAGAATATCAAAAAAGTGCTGATGCACTTGAACAGAAACCCATATACGCACATTCAGATTCCATATCAACATTTTCGATTAGGTACTGATAAATCAATTTTTTCGAACATTTCTGAAATTCTCAAAAAAGTTCTTAAAAATCGATTTTTTCGTATATATCTGAAACCCTTATGATATATGTATGTTATTTACCATCAAACGATGTCTCATGAATCGCCTAATGTACTTCATCAACAATCACAAGTACCTTGGTTATCGTAACCAAGGTACATAACCTTTTATTTTACATGTAAAACTACATGTATAAAACTCCTATTAAGAATTGACATCTACTTACCTTGTAAGAGTTCATTATATTCAATTTATATATATATATTGAAAGTGATACATTAAAACAAATTATTATGTAAAATATTATAATATATAATTATCGTATCCAAGGTGATATCGTCATGCAACCTTCATGTCAACATATTGCATTCATCATGGATTGGTTATGCACTCATCACGTCAAAGTATTGCATACATCGTGTCAACGTATTGTATAGTTAACATTTTATAGTATATATCAATATTATATATAACAAAAGTTGTTTTTTGCAAGGTTTTGAATGAATACATGTATAATATGACTATTTTCAACAAAAAATTTATTTAAATAGCATGTACAGCTATAAAAAACTTGTACAATGTATAATATACACAAGATTTTGAATGAAGATACAACAATATATTTCAAACACAACTTACATAGTTGTAAACAAAATATAGTCAAAAACACGTGTAACAAAATCCTTATAGTTTAAATCTCTCAAACCGATGTTTACAATTTTACCAGAACCAAAAACATTTACACATATCGGATTAAAACAAGTTAATCTCAAAGAAGGAAACATTTCAGGTTCATAATGATTCGGAGTAGTCTTTTTTAAAGCATTGATATTTATAGGCTCACCATAATCCCACATCACTGTAATAGATTGTATACTGACATTGGTGATATTGAATTTTAAAGTGGATGGATCAATAGGTTGTTTGCATCCTATTATTCGACATTTTCCATTGCGGAAGAATATGATGGTATAATCTGGAAAATGTAAAACACATTGACACGGTTTAGTACCAAAATGGAGGTCTTTCAGGCATTCTTTAATAAATCCTATATAATTGATATTACGCAGCATTTTGTTAAAAAATGTACGTCAGTATTCATTTCAATTCAAATTCCCGCCTTGTGTCTATTTATTAAAAGTGATTCCTTAAAACAAATTAATAACAAGTGTTAGTTTTGCTATTTTAAAAGTAATAAGTAATATTATTATAATAGTTTGTTTTTTAATGCATCACATAAAATAAATATAATAAACGTTATGAGATGTGGCAACATCCAGACATTTTGTCATTATTTCAAAATCTGTTTGACAAATCAAGTTGCTCCTACTGAAATGAAGTTGAAGTTTAAAACCTTTAATGAACTTAACCCGGTAATTGAAGAAAGGAAGATTGATGATGAGACAATTAATGGACCTAACCAATTAACTGAAGAGATAAATTATGGTCAATCTAATCTAGTCTGACCAGTAGGGCGGCCTAGACTAGTCAGGCTGCCTAGGCTAGTTGGACAACCAATAGTAGCCCAGGCTAGCCTGGCTGAAGCTCGCCAATTGCTGACGCCATGGTTAACCATGCTAACCAAGTTATTTATACTCAACCAAAACAAAGAGATGCTCCACAAAAATCACCCTCAACATGGTGTTCTACATCAACAACATATAGAAGATATCAGATTAACCTTTTAAAATATCCGAAATCAATTAAATTGAGGGATCCGGTATATGTTAGAAAGAGCAAATTTAGCTACCATGTAAAGGACATTAGTGATCGCAATTATGATCTTTTGAATATTACCCTACAAGAAGTTGGAACAAGACCAGATGGGAAGCTGAGTGAACATAAAGAACAATATTTTCGATCAGATGATTGTTTAAAATTCAGATATTTTATGAAACGAATGGAGAGTTATGCCCACAGAATTGAAGACATGTTGCAGCAACACAAGCTCAACATGATAATGACATGGCAAGAAAAGTGTGGATGAAGAAAGGCAACACAATGCTATTTGTGTGAAAAACCATTCACAAAAGAAAATTAAAAAGTCAAAGACCATTGTCATTTCAGTGCAAAATATCGCAGAGCAGCAAGCAATAATTACAATTTGCGATGTAAAACATGTACAAATATTCCTGTTGTATTCCGCAATCTTAGTGAATATGATTCCCATTTCATAGTAAGAGAACTGGGGAAAATCAAAGGGAACATAGATGTTATTCCAAATAGCGAGGAGATATACATCACATTTATCAAGTATATAGGAAGAATTAAACTTCGATTCATCGATAGTTTCAGGTTCATGTCATCATCGCTAGATAGTTTTGTCAAGAATCTTCCAGTAGATGAACTGAAGGAAACTAAAAAGTTCTTCGAAAATAAATTTGACTTGGTCAAAAGGAAAGGAGTATTTTCCTATGACTACATAATATCATGGGGATCGCTGGATGAAACAACATTGCCAGCAAAAGAGGCATTTCACAACAAGTTTAATGACACCGACTTTAGTGATACTGATTATCAGCATGTACAAAATGTCTGGCAAGCTTTCAAATGCCAAACACTTAGGGAATGTATACCTCCAGTTATTAGAGGTTCTTGGAAACTCGTCAGAATTATTAATATCAGACATTAAAACTTTTATTATACCACAAAAAATGTTTAAATCTAATATTTAAACAAATTTATTTTTTTTGAGAAACT
>MQRK01246316.1:0-11668 GCA_001938485.1 Girardia tigrina
TATATATATATGTGTATATTGTAATACTACAACTTAACAACTAATTAAAAAAATATTTTTTTAAAAATTTTTTAAAAATTTAAATTTGAAAATTAAGAGAAAAATTCAAAAAAATAAATAATTATTTATGAATTACAAATTGAAATATACATCAGCTGTTTACGTCAATCGGAAGATCATTTCATTTCGCCGACACTTCTGATTCTCAATTATTATTCTTAAATCAGTTCTTCGATAAAACTGAAAACTAAAAGAAAAAGTTTAAAAAAATTAATAATTAAAAAAAAGAAAATCCAATAATTATTTATGTATCACAAATCGAAATATACCTCTGTTGTATACGTCAATCGGAAGATCTTTTCATTTCGCCGATACTTTCGATTAACAATTATTTCTTAAATCAACTGTCCGATAAATCTGAAAGCATTAAATTCAAAAGGTTGGAATTTTAGTTTGGAATATAATAAACAAATCATACATTTGTATTTCTGAATTATTTTCATTTTTTCAGAATGGAATTATTATTATGATTTTTATAATAAGATTTATCGAAGAAAATTTTCTTAAATCTTATTTATATATGAATTTTAGATTTTTAAAAATTTGAATTTTGGTAAATCTAACTTTTAGAAAATATGTTATTCTAAAATTCCATAACAGAAATTCTGAAATTATATTTTCAAGAAAATCTAAATTTAGTTCGATTTTACTTAAGTTAACGAAACTATTTCGATAACGTTAATAAATAATACATATATATATATTTATTTATATATTAATTTTATATATAATAATATATTTTTCAGAATTATTATATTGTTCTTATTATTTATATTTGAATTTCCAACATCTGTCAAGATAATTCAAATGGTCATTTATTCTTATTTGAAATGACAATCTCATTCTTTTTATTGAGTCTCTGCTTTACTGATGTAACTGGTATGTGCAATTAAAAAAAATATAAAAAATTAAAATAAATAATTGAATTAAATAAATAAGAAAAAATAGGAAATAATTTAAATTTAAACCCTTGAATTTTGTTAGTTTTACGAACAAAGAATTTTAAAATTTAATTTAATTTAAATCGATGACTCTTTAAGTAATGTTTTCTTAAATAATTTGGCTTCTGTGTCCAGTTGTGACCCAGAGAGTCAGTATATGGTGTTGGAGAGGATTTGCAGTGTGTGTGCTTTGTGAGCCGAACCGAGTTTCGAATTGTAAATAACTTGATCTGATTAGCTGGCCAATCAGAGTGAGTTGTTGGCTCAAGTTAAATTTATTTCAAAAATTATTTTGAATTTATTTCGTTCCAGTGGACCCATAGTTGGTGGATTCAAAATTCATGAAAGAAATCCGAGCGTTGTTGGGTTACTCGTTAGACACCCGTGGGGCACCATAGTCATGTGAGGGGCGCTGAATTCGTATTTGACCTTCTTGGCTGGGTAACTCTGAACCCGATTAGAGTAGTACTGTCTCCCGTTTCGTATTTCGCGAGTCCTATCGGGAAATGATCGACAAACATGATAACATATAACTAACAAATAATCCATCAAGACGGTATGGCTCTCAAAAACTTTTTAGGAGGCGGCCATCTTGTCTGTAGGACCTTGGATTGCACAAACGATAATAATGGCGACTTTTATGGTTCACTTTAACGATGTTTTTAAATTATCTTTTTATATATTATTTGAAAGTGTCTATTCCTTTACTAATTTTTCGATATGGAAATCGATTGTACAGCATGAAGTACATTCGTTCATATCATGACACAAGACAAAGTGCATTCGATAATCCAGTTTTATACGACAACATAAAAGTCGTGAATGGAAATTATATTTTGGCACATTTAAACTTCTTTTCATTGACCTTCTCACTTTTTTATCGTTTATTTTAACAAATTTTTGGAATTTTACTTTTGTTTTACATTTCTTTTAACATATTTTGAAAAATTATATTTTCTACAAAATACATTTTACTAATAAAATTTTTATCAATGTTGGGGTATCTGGGTGATATAAACAGAAATTCAAACAATAAGACTTGTATTAATTTAAAATATTTATTATTATGCACAAGATATACAAATATTTAAATCAAGATTTGAAAATATTTAAAGGGGATTTAACTTATTGATGAATTTAGATATTGGATAAGTGAGGAAGCAATATTTCGCTTACCTCGGATTGATTTTAAAACGTATATAAAAATATATTACAAAATATATAATTTATAATTTATTCAGCGATTCGAATGATTCAAATTTTCCGTACTTTTGATTCTGGATATTTCAGATATTCAGTAATTCCAACTTCTGTCTGTTTAATTTTTCAGTTCAAATGTTTATATCGTTTGAGGTGCGTGCTTAACGGATGATCCCTCACGTTAAACTACGATCCTTCTCTTTAAAATAAACATGTACAATAACTTATGATCACACACTTGTGTTGGGATATAAGTGATTTTATGAGTTAATTCAACAAGAAGTTAAAACACGAAGATTTCTATTAAAATATATTTTCTTTATGTACAAAATACAAATTTTATTCAAATATTTAAAAATCCTTAATCTATTTATGAATTTAAATTTTAGGTAGTGTGAGAAGAGGAAGTACTCTTGCCCACAGGAAAATTAATAAAAAGGTATATAAAAATATATTATTAAGATATAATTATATAGGATTCACACCTTCTTTTTCAATGATGATCTTTTCTTTTCTAAATTTTCACTTTGATGGTTTCCTTATATGCTCTTCGATTCTCCTTTCAATTTTTAAAATCAACAACAGACGTTCTCTTTCAATTTGTAAATTCAACAACAGACGTTTTCTTCCAATTTGTAAAATAAACAACAGACGTTTTCTTTCAATTTGTAAAATCAACAACAGACGTTTTCTTTCAATAAACAATAAAATTTTCTCTGTACGTTCCTTAATTAATCAAGATATGACCTTTCTTAATATATAATTTTTTTAAGTTCCTTTTTCCTTGAAAACTCTTTCTTTTTATAGTATCTTTTAAAATATTAATCCTCCTTATTTATTTAAATTAAATTCTGTTACCTTTTTTCATATAAACACATTATTATTCTAATCTTATTTATTTACACATTTTATTAATTTAATTCTGATTGTTTATATATATTTTATATTTATTGAGATAAATAGGGTAAACAAATTTTATTTAACCCAATGATTAAGTAAAATTACAGATTAAGACAATTCATATTTCTTGTTTTATTCTTAATTGTTTATCTTTTTACTATTATCTAATTTAATTATTTATATATAAATTATATTTAATTTGATAACAAGATAAATAAAATCTTATTTTATCTGTTAATCAAACAAAACTTATTTTTAATATTTTTATTTTTTGTATACCTCAACATCAATACATTTTTATATTTGCAATTTTGAAAATCGTGCTTTATACTTTAATTTAGTCTTTTTGTTTTTTTTCTTTTTTAAAAGTTTCTATTCTTTGTTACTTTTTATTATGACTTATTATGAATTATCATCGTCTGTTCGATTATCGCGAAATGTGCTGTCTGTTCTATTATCGCGAAATCCTCCGTCTAAGTTTTTATGATTATATAATTAAAATAAGTAATTTATACATTTATACATTAAATGAATTTCACAACTATACAACGATTGCTATTACATTGGGTATTCATGTTCATTCTCTAAATATTCAGCCATATTGTGCCATGAAGAATAACCTGTGCATTCCAATCTTTTTAACTTATCAACAAATAGACTATTGGTAATATTAAAGCTTGATCTAAGAAAATTCTACTTTTGCTCGGTATTCAGTAAGATAATAGTAAGACCACAAATTATAATAATATTGTGATCAAATGAAGAAACTATTTCTCATTCCAAAAAATAACACACTTAAATGGTATTCATTACCAGAGATAGCAACAATTCTTTGATTTCTGTCTTTCAGTCGCAAAAATATAATTTAATTATTTAAACAAATTAATTATGTTAATCTAGTAAACATAATTAAAATAATAATAATAATAATAATAATAATAACAATAATATAATAATAATAATAGATACATAAGTATTTTTATAATTTACCTCGCGAATCCCATGCTGTTATTACCATACTTCGATTGAAATATCCGCCCTTCAAAAGATCGATCAATTCACTTAGTTGATCAATACTGTTCTGCGGACCATTTCTCATGTCGAATTTCCTCCAGAATTTGAAGTAGGTCCCAGACTTTCCTTTACCCCTTCAATGAGGTCACTAATCAGTTTACGGATGATTTGCGGCAAATCGGATTGGTTGATGATCAGTATCTTTTGATCATGGATTATGATCGAATATTGATAACCGAAGGTTTTGGTTTTGAGGCCATTGTCCTAGTTGAAAATTTTTTAGAAGCAGTTCATGTTAATAATTAAGTTATTATTTAATGTCTTATCTATACTAATATATTATTATATATTAAAACCAAATAAAATATTTTAATTCATTTTAATATTTTTAAACAATTAATAAAGATTTACTTAAGATGAGCACATAAATGATTTATATGTTTATTGAAGTTTTATGAGACGAAATTTAATAAAAATATAAATATTAATATATTTCAAATCCATTTAATCACACCAAAATAAATCATATAAGCTTCATTAAATCAAAATAATTATTAACAAAACAAATTATAAACAAATTGGAATATATATTTTATTTTTTTTATCATGTCATATAAAATAAGTTTTAAGGAAACATAATGCATTAATTGACTTTTCAGTTAAATTTCATCGCTTTTTGGAACAAAAATATGACGAAGTAGAAAACACTCGTTCGCTTTCCAAAGATGTCGATTGAACATAATTAAGTGCATTTGTTAATATACAAATGAATGAAAGTTAACCAATAGTTTAAATCTTAAAAATAAGAAAAATATCAAGGTGAACTTCCTGCACTAGTATATTAATTATAATTAATTATTATTATTTTTGTTTAATAATTATTAAACAAAAATAATAAGTGTGTGTTATAAAAATAGTATAATGCACCTCAATAGCAACAATTAAAATATAACAGTTTCAATTAATGTGACTTCAAAGTTATTATTTTGAAACTTGCGGTAATTAAAACAAAACAACAGCGACGAATATCAATTTATTTTTCAACAATATAAATTTACGTCTACAATTTTCACAAAAATTGATCCATTAAAACAATTCTTTTCAAAAAATCACATACAAAAAAAATCATAAAAATTTTCTGTGAATATATATATATATATATATATATATATATATATATATATTATCTAGAACTGATAATGGCACTTAATAATGAAAACAAAGGCCATTTTTGAATATTAAATTTATTCACAATACAACGCGTTTCACCATTTCGGCATCTTCAGTGCAATGAAATAAAGTGATTAATTACTATTTATATAGTTGAAGAACTATTACATCATACGTCTCAAAAATACGCGCTGCAACTCGAGAAAGGATGTCTGACACTGGTTAAGAGCATTGAGACAATTATTATTAGAATAATTAATATTACAACTCTCGGAAGGTCGTTCACAGATTGACATTATTCTAATTGGTTCTATTACTGACTTTATAATAGTGATTATTCGAATAAAATTTCTAAATGTTTCTTAATCTTTCTAAAATATTTATTAATTTTTAATTTCCAAAAATATTTATGAAAATTAATTAATTAAATCGTATCAGAACTATCGTATTATAAGAACTATAAATAAATCAAATATTTTTTCAAATTGTAAAAATGAATTTTAATTTCATAAGAACTCGATTGAGAATGACTTCAACTTCCTGGTGACCCATAAATCTTATCCAATCTGTAATGATGCAAAATTTCGACAATTTTTCTTTTATTGCAGAAATTTTTGTTTTTGTTATTATAGGCTTCCTCAATTTAAATGGCTTGTAATTTATCTTTCAGTTTCTTTATTAAATGAATTTATCGTCATATTAGATATAATTGATGAATTTAAATTTAATAATATATTGATTTCTTCCTTAGTAATTATTTGAAATATGTCTAGACAGATATTGTCTGGAAAATAAAATTATATAATAATATAATGTATATTAATATACCTCAAAACTATTCTACTAAAATATAATTTAATAATATGCTACTATCAGACAATATTTCCAAAATACTACTGGATTTATTGATTATATTATAATGTATTACCATTGTATAACTAAATAAAATTATATATTACTATTCTAATAATACTATATAACTATTATTATGCTACTAACGGATAATATTTTAGGACTACTACTGTTTTTATTGATTTATATGACTACATTTTACTACTACTAATACTAATATTACAAAATCGAATATAGCCCACTACTCTATATAAAATCAATATTATTAGTAGTAGTTTATAAATATTTTTCAGAATAGTATTATACTGACTCTGTTATTTAATACATCTCGAAATTTTCTGTGCCTTTTTTCTTAAAAATAAAAATAAGAACTGTTGTGTTAATTAAGATGAATTTATATTTAAAATATATTGATTTCTTCCTTAGTAATAGATGTTACATGTTAATTAACAAAAAACAATTATCAGTTAAATTAAGACAATTCAAAACTTTATTTACGAAAAGCTTTTTAACGAGTTTGGAATATTCGAATATTATTGTAGACCGAGAACTTTATCCAATCCAGAAACGCGGACGCAACTTCCACATGAATATTTCGAATAAATGGTTATAATTTTTACCATTATACTCTAAGTTTTCTAACATTTAATTATGTAATATTTTTTTTATTTATAATTGTTTTTTTTCATTTGTTTCTCCTGGAGGCATGAAGAATCGATAGTGTTTTAAATCTCCAGTTTCATTTAGGCTTCTAAAGTATTTCTTCCATAATTTACCAATATATGGTTCAACTAAAGCCATATCACATAACCAACATTTAATGATATTATTATCTTGTATTTGAGCTTGTTCATTATATCTTTCTTCTGTTTCTCTGTATACTGGTTCTTGTGGTGTTGGTATATCTTCTACTGGTCCTATACCGGTATCTGCAATACCTATGTTATCAGTATTATTTTGGGTATAGATAGTATCTGATTAGATAGTATTTGATTAGTATGGTCAGGTACCCATAATCTTTTGTCTCCTAGCCTTTTTAATATACCTGCTATTTTATTTCTCATGTCTGCTGCAATGACTGTCTCGTGTTGTTTCACTCTACTGCCATCAAATGTTTCATATCTATCGAACCAGTCTTCGCAATTAATTGGTTTTTTGACGTATCTGTGGTCTTTATATCCCCATCCATATAAGACATCTCTAACCCATTGACCAATTTCTATTGATTGGCTATCAGATCCATTTTAACATAGGAACCATGATACTAAGCCAACCGTCTTCGTCATTATATTTGTGAATATTATTTTGTAAATCTCTGATGGGGTTTTTTGAATATGATAGATAATTGTTTGATTCTTCCCATAATATTTTTCTACTTTCTCGTAAATAATTTCCAACATTACCCATGAATATGTTAAGACACGGGGTAAAGGAGAATTACTTTCCCTTACTTGGTTATTGTGCTTAACAAAGGAAGATGAACAATCTTCAATTTATTTATTAGTTCTCTTACAAAATTCGCTTAAATTTAATCTGAAATTTAAAAAAATTCTCTGAAATTTAATCTCTTTTAATTTAAAATCTTACAATACCAAATGATCAATAATTATTAGCAATTATTATTATATATCGAAAATGCAAAACAACCAATTTTTATATAAAATGTATTGATAATATAAACAATATTTTACAACTCAATTTAAGAGAAACAAATAATACAAATATCCTTTTTGTAATGTATAATTAGATCACTTCGAAATCACCGTTTCGAAGCGTCTATCAATTTGATAATATGTGTTTTGGTTCGTGGTTTTAAAAACATGTAAACATATCTTGGGAACTGAGTCGTTCGGCTTTGAACCCCCAGGTTATCGGTAACCAACCATAAAACACTATCATACTAGTATAGCCTCTGCATGTATATTTTAATTCCTACTCTCTCAATATCTATGACCACAACTTGCCTCTCACCCAGCATACCATCTGCACGCAGTGATAAGTGATGAGGACCTTCCAGGTTCCAGATCTACACAAGTTTAAGACCAGGTAGACCAGATCAGCCCTAATGGGTATGATGTGATGTTAGATTAAAATGATTTTCATTAATGTAATAACCCCATGATGTATTGTGTTGACCCCAGTCACTGTATGTTATATTTTCATATGTTGAACCCCCTTAGCAGGTATGATAGCTATGACAACATTTCATCTTTTATTATTTTAATCATTATAAAATTATTTACAAAAGTATGGGCTCGAATACCCTGACGCAAATCTTCCATTCATGTGTATGATTTTGGTGTCAAGATAAAGAGTTATAGAAGAAGAAAGAAATGCTAACAAAATTTTAACTAATCAGTGCATGCTATATTTTATAAAAAACACATCAACAACTCATATAAACCCCTTAAAAATTTTATTTTGAAAAACATTTTACAACATTATCTATGCTCTTGCGGAGCCTTTGTCGCTTTCGTCTATTTACATAGTCCTCTCCTCGATAATCCGCGATACACCATTGAGTCCCTAAGGTGCGCGACTCTTTCCCTTCGTCGGCCCTTAACTTTTCTCTCATGCGGATCTGCAACTGCTCAGAGTATAATCGCTCGAGCTCTCGTATGCGACTCTCCATTGTTACACCTCGTCTCACTACACGAGCGTATTCATCAGGCTCTATAGAAGCTTCCTTCGATACTCTCAACTTCAGTGATAAGCGCTCCACGCTATCTCGCAGATTCAATATCTCTTGGCGATCTGTCGCCCTGGCTTTCTTTAATAATCGGTCCTCTTGTTGTAATTTCTCAATTGTTCGCTTAGCTTCCCGTAATTCTATCTCTTGTATCATCTAAAATTATAACAGTTATGATATGAGTTGTTGACCTATTATTCTACGTGAGCGGTCATGAAAGATAGCAGTCGGATTCCGAAACTGCCTTCCGGTATGAATTCTTGAGCTTTGCTGTCACTCAGAGAATTCATTAACCGGGGACTTATCCTGGCCGCGCTAAAACGCATGCCGGAACCAGCCTTCAAGAATTTATATTTAACTGAAATGATTTTAAATGTTGCCCTACCCGAGGGTATTCGAGCTGAAATAAATTAGCATATCAAAAGTAAACAAAATTATTGTAAAATATTTGTAATTGCATATAAAATAAAATGATTTAACATAATAAAAACATAATTAACTAGATGATAGGGTGACCGACCGCTGCGTGAATATAAAATTTAAATAATCGGGACCCGAGAGAGAGAGTAGTGCATTACTTTCTCTCTCGGACGCGAAAATTTTATCGTTATTTTTAAACAAAAATGTTACATATGAAAGAATTTAAACTTTTATCGATTATGTTGTTGAACTCTTCTTAATATATATAAAGTTTTATGCGTGGCCAAGTAGTACAACCGTGACAAAAAAAACACGTGCGTGAGAGCAAGAAAATAAAACGCGTGCTTAAGAAGGTAAAACGCGTGGTTCACATGAGAAGAATGAACGGCAAACGCGGCCGCCGCGAGTAGGGACGCACTATGCGTGACAGAAACGCATAGTGCATAACGAAAGATCTCACAAATAATATAAAATAATTTTTAAATTTAAATATAAATAATACATATAATTTTAAATTTATTTTGATTAAAATTATAAATAATAAATAAGAATTATAAATAATATCCTCGTATTATTTAATGCGACGGATAAAAATAACAAAGCATCAAAAATAAAATAAACAATAATAATTAATGTCAAGATAAAATAAATTTATTTACATTCTCCACCAAAATAAACAAAACAATTAAATAAACAATAATTAATAAAATGATTTTATTTACATTCCCCAACAAATAGGTCAAATTCATCTTGGTCATAAATAACACTTAGAAGTTGTGGTACTACATTTTCAATTGTGTAATGGTCATGTAATCTTTTGAAAAATTCTTCAATATGGTTATAATTTTTACCATTATACTCTAAGTTTTCTAACATGTAATTATGTAATATTTGTATTTTTTTCATTAAGTCATTCATGTAATTTATGTTTTATTATTCTTATGTTATCCACTATTGACATGATAATTGTTAGGAATGTTGAAATGTACACCAAACCACCTCCTACTGATATTAATCTTGGTGGTCTGAAACTGAGTAAATTGAATGTTCTGTTAAATTTAAAATGTTATTATATTCCTGAACTGAAGATTAGGATGTATTATAGATATATTTCTAATTCTTGGTAACATGTATTTATTTTTAATTCTATTAGCAAATTGTCTGAATCTAAATCTTTTAATTGGTTTTGTTGGTTTTAACGGTGGATCACTTGAACTGGAAATCTAAATGTTGAATTTTTTCTAAATTTATTCATATTTTCCTGATCTTGTGTCATACGCATTGCGTTTAAATCCACTGGATGTTCAGATTTTATTAACGGCTTCCATGGCTTATTTCTTATTAATGATACATTTGGTCCATACATGGGCTTTTTAAATTGATTGAATTGCCTTCTAGTATTTGATGTTTCAGGTTTATTTGGTGTTGGTTTTTTGTCCTTTAGTTTCGTATAAAAAATTCATATAAATTGTATACGGCAATTCTCCGATGTATGGCGTCAATCTTGACGTCGGCTCAACATGGATTGACAACGAATTCGAGGGCGTTGGTGCATATAATTCTTGGAGTGCGCTTCGGGATTAGCCCCGCTTCGTACTTGATATCCACTTCGTCTTCCGTGTTACAATCCAATAAGTTTTGAACCTAAATAAAAAGCATTAATATGTTCTAATTTTATATAATTTTACGTCTGTTACTTTCCATTCTGACAGCAGCAAATCGTCGATTATGACGCCGTCATAAGGAAATTTTTGCGGTTCGAGTAAATCCAATTTTTATCGACCCGTCACGTGGAGTGGGTTCTCGAAATGGGACAGGGCAAAATTTCCGATTTCCCGACAAAAATCAGACTCCTCATTTGCATTATTCCGTTTACATCTGGGTAGTAGAAGGATTTTAGGAGTGTTTTTTACCCTGGTCGGTAATCAGCATTTCCAATTCTTCCCAGGTTCTGTCTTAATGCTCCTTCACATTTGGATCTGAATCTAAATTAAATAAATAAGTTTTTGTTAAAATATAATTATACCGGATCAAATCAAGGAGTCTTTCTTGCTCCAGCATTGCCATACCTTGTTCAATGCTGGGGCTGTTAAGGAAGAGCATCCAAAATTGTTCGGTTTCCTTATATTTTGGATGAGCTCCAATTTTTATTGGTATACTACCAGACACTATACTTTTAGTTATCGTCTACTGCAATAGGGTGGGCCCAGTTTATATGGAATTTCTTTAATATGCTGTTGACTGTCGTATTATAACGGCACGTCATGAATAATTCAATGTGCTGAAATCCGTCAGCACTTTTCTCTTCCTGGCCTATGGCGAACCTGGCCATATCTTCCAACGTAGTCATTAAATTATCTTTAATTTAATATATATATATATATATATATATATATATATATATATATATATATATATATAT
>MQRK01246316.1:11764-29588 GCA_001938485.1 Girardia tigrina
CATCTCTACACAAGCCGTACTACAAAATACACATATGTTTATTTATTACAACACACATAATTAACATCCCATTGTTATAATAATTCTTAAAAGTTATTATTATTCAACAATCTAGTTCACTGATTTCCATCACCGTTTGGCGTGTCTTTCTCATTTATTTCAATTTTAAATCCCATAAAACTTTCATTATTGGAATCGTCTTGATGGAATATGCTCATAACTTGTGTAAGTCGTGATTCCGAAATATCGTTGTCGTAATCATACGTATCATCTTTATCAGTTCCAGAATTGTCATCATTTTCGTGCGCATCAACCTTCGACCCATAAATTTTTGCTTTTATGAAACCGTGTTGATTTGTTTCTGGTTTAATCTTGTCCTACGCTGCGAGAACCCATTTAGACACTTCAACGTATGTTGCCCATCTTTGAAGTCCGGTAGCAGTAAACGTATGTTCCCCAGATGATATAAAAATAACCATAGGAAGAGTACCGAGAAGAGCGAGAACATATAGAAAAAACGAATCGTGCCAAGACGACGAGGAACTGATCTTCGTTTTAGAGTAAGTTTTTTTAAACAGACCAGATCATATAAATTATATATATAGTAGTAATAATTCTAATAATATGAATAAAATAAATAAATTAAATATAAATAATGTGAATTATAAAATTGATAAAAATAATTCCGAATTCATGAGTGAACCGAACCTCTATCAGGAACCAGAAACAAGTCACAAAATGGTAAAATTTATAAAAAAGGACAAGAAAGAGAATTGTTGATATTAAATAATTATGAAAATGTACCAATTGTATACAACAGATTAGAGGATCGACCAAGTATTAGAGTCATGATTGAGGACACAGAAATTGAATGTCTATTAGATATGGGAGCAGCCTTAAACGTGATGACCGAAGAAATACTTAAGAAATTAAAAAGCATACGAATGGAACAATCAGAAATTGACAGCAGCAAATGAGTTACAAATGGATGTTTGAGGAGAAATAGAAACACTGATAAAAATTGGGAAGAAATCAGAAAAAATAAGATTTATTATAGTGTTGGCGTATCGAGATGATATTAGATTTATAACATAGAAATTAAAAATAAGATCGATATTGTGTTTTAAATATTTTATTTATAATAAACAATTTACAAATATTTAGCAAAATTCAAAGAAAGAATTTGAGAAGGACCTAATCCTATATTAATAATTTATAATTTGGGTAGGTCGGGAAAAGAAATTCCTTTGCCCGAGCAAATTTTAATATAAAGATATAATTATTTTAATATATAATTATATATGATCGCACCTTTCGATTTATTCTTTTCAGCTAATTTCAGTTGTTTGATCTTCTTTTTATAGAAAATAATGGAACAGCTGTTAATTGACACGGCTGATCGATATTCAAATGCGCGTAGGAGAAATAATAATTAGTTTTATACTAATTGACCTTCTCTTTTAGATAAAAATTTTTTGCGGCTCTTTTTTACAAAAACTCTTTCCTTTTATACTTTCATCTTGAATTTTATTCTTCCTTATTTACTTTCTTAATCAAATTAATTATTTTTCTATAATAAATATCCTTTTATAAATTCTTAACTGTTTATCTTTTTATTTTTTCTAAATTCAATTATTTATTTGGATAAAAAGATAAATAAAATCTTATTTTATCTTATTAATTAAAACAAAGTCTATTTTTTAATACTTTTATTATTTGTTTTTAATAATGACCTCAACAATAGTAAAGAATTTAAGACCGACATGATTGGAGGCATGTCATTAATGAAAGAATTCGGAATAGAGCTACAATGGAAAGAAAATAAACAACAGGATACGAGTAAAATTAACATATGCGAAATCGAGGCAAAGTTTGGGAAAGGCATCACAGACGGAGAACGAGGAAAGGAAGCATTGAAAATGATCGATACGCGAAACGATAAAGCACCAGAGGAAATAATGCACAAATATCAAGGCATATTCATGGCAAACGACTGGGATATCGGCTGTCCAAACTTATTACGACACAGAATAGAAACAACAAGGGGACTTATAAAGATAAAACCGAGAAGACAGCCAGTACACTTAGAGGAAAAACTCGAGGAAGCAATCAAAAATCTTGAGAAAAATGCAATAATAAAGCCATGCAATTCACAATGGAACACACCAATAATCTGTGTTTGGAAAAAAGATAAGGACGAAATCAGACTGTCTAGATTTCAGACAGTTGATCCTAATTACAAAGAGACAGGCATTCCCCATGCCAAATATAGCGGAACTGATGGATAGGCTACATGGAACCAAATATTTTAGCACAATAGACTTAGGAAACGCGTACTACCAAGTAGAATTGGACATGGGATCACATGAAAAAACAGTGTTTTGCATTAAATCATGACAAATCTGTTTTAAACGGATGCCTTTCTGGATAGCAGCAGGCCCAGGAACATTTCAGGAACTAATGAGCAAAGTATTACCGATAAAGAAGGGAGCATCAGTTTATCTGGACGACATATTAATAGCAACAAGTACAAAAGAAGAACATTATAAAGTAGTCAAATAAGTATTTGGAAGAATAAAGAAGAAAGGATTAATAATCAAACCATCGAAATGCAAAATATTACGACAAGAAGTAAAATTCTTAGGACACGTTAAATGATAAAAAGATACAGATTGACCCAGAGAAAATAAAGAATTTTCAAAGACCCACATGTATTAAAAATTTAAGAAGTTTTCAAGGAATTTGCAATTACTGCAGAAGGTTTATAAATGGATATGCGAAGAAAGCTAAAATATTGGAAAGAATGTGTGGCTCGAATAAAGAAAATTTAATTTGGGCAGATGCATGTGAAATAGCTTTTCAGGACATGAAGAAAGCATTGATAACGGCACCAATATTGAGTTTTCTAAATTTCAAGAAATAGTTTATTCTAGATACAGACTATAGTTTTGACAGCATAGTGGCGGTACTATCAGACTAGGAGCTAGTAATAGCATATGGATCACATTCTATGTCAGCACACGAAAAAGGATATTGAATAACAAGGAAAGAACTTTTGACAATTTTTTACTTCTGCCAACATTTCAATCATTACTTGTACGGGAAAAAATTTAAACTTAGAACGGAACATAAAGCTATAATGTTCATGTTTCATACAAAGAAACTATTAACAGCTCAATTCCAAACGTGGATGAATTACTTGAGTAGTTTAGATATAGAAATAGAATACAGAAAAGGAGAACTACACAACAACGCGGATATGCTATCAAGACGGAATTGCGACACGTGTACCCAATGTCAAATGGAACACGAATAAGACCAGATTGTTAGCAGTGACTACGAGGAGCCAAGCGAGAGCAGGTCAAAAAGAATGGATAACAAAAGAAAAACGGAACGATTTAATCATACAGACACATAGATTATTGTGTCATGCAGAAGCAGAAAAAGTATATGAATATCTATGGGACAAGTTTGATATGGAGGAAGAAAAGAAAACAGTAAAGGAGGTAGTCAGAACATGTATAGAGTGCCAACAAACAAAAACAGTGACCACGAAGACAAAGGAAGAAATCGTTAAAGTAACAGCGTCAGATATATTTGAAAAGGTTTATATAGATGTATGTGGACCGTGGAACGAGACGGTAAGAAGAGAAAGATACATTTCGGAATGATAGATCACTTTATCAAGTATATCAGCTTGACGGTAATCAAGAAGCAGGACTAAGAAACAATTGTACAAACAATATTACAAAAATGGATATTAAAATTTGGTGCACCAAAGGAGATACATGTTGATTGTGGAAAGAGCTTCGAAGCAAAAAAAAGTTAGAGAAATGTTGGAGACTAGAAGCGTTAGAATAATTTTATCCAGTTCATATCACCACAATACAAACGGAATAATCGAAAGACAATTCAGCACCGTACGCGAATTCATACAGGCAAGTTTAAAAGAGAGATTGGTCACAAGTTGGGCAGACATATTACCGAACGTGGAATTTGCTAGACATACATTTGACAAGAAAATAGACAGAGAAAAGTGGTATGATAACTGTAAAATAATTCGGGAGGATATCATAATAAAATTAAAACAAAAAAAACATGCCAGAGGAAAACTTGACGCAAATAATTTATAAGGTTGAGGATAAGGTCTGGTTTCAAAAGGTGAATAGAACGGAAGGAGAAGACAGATTCGAAGGCCCATATGAAATTATAGAAAAGATTCACGAAAGAAGTTACAAGTTGGAAGATAAAAATGGGAGACAAATTATTCGAAATGTTGAAAACTCAAAAAAAACGAGAGGGGGATGTTAGGGTTTTTTGTGACTTAAATTTTTGAATAATTATTTTGTAATATCATATTTATAATTAAATAAAAATTTAGTGTTAATGAATTATAATTTTGATGGTTGTTACACAATTGATGATAATATTGTGATATTCGTCCAAATTTTATCAGTTGTTGATGCGACAATATCATTTGCTGATAGACCGAATTCGGCGAACTTTTTGTCAACTAAGTTAACAACTACTTCAGCAAATCAGCTGCCATCAAGTTTGATGAGACCCAAATGTATTATGTCTCCACCGAAAAAATGTAGATTAACATTTACATATCTTCGATTTCTCAAACTTGACCACTCATCTAAGGTAAGAGAAAATCGAGTTCCTTTTTTGTTGTCTCCCGATTTCATCAATAACAAGGTTTCTTGCAAATTCAAAATAAATATGAATTAAATTCCTATCTTTAGGTAAATTTAAATTTCGGGAAATAAGAGACTGTCGAATGAATTGACTATTACAGATGGCATATATATTTTATCTATCCAATGCAGCTAATCTTGCAACAATTTCAGATAAAGTTTCTCTTGATGTAACTAAGAAGCGATGGTTGCTGTTGAATAAATTATTAACTTAAATTAAATATAATTAAATTCTATTTCAAATACTTTAACATCACTTTGAAAGTCCTGAGAAACATTTTCAAATTCCCGGGAAATCCCGGGAGGAACACACCGGGAGTAAGTAACCTGAATATAACTGCGAATTAAATCGAACATAAAAGATTTTGTAAATAAAATTTATATACCTTTCCATTTCGATTTTTAACACATGTATTTTTTTTTAATTTATTTTGGGAAAAATAAGAAAATCTATTTTTTATTAAAGAATAAAGATTGTTTTAACCCAATTTGGAGCTTCACATTTTTTATAACATAATTTAAACTAAAAATAGAATTAAGTATAATTTTATTTTAGTTTTCAAAAGGGTTAAAATTTACTTTTTATTAGATTGTTTCTATATATGTATCTATGGAATTTATAGACCTATTTTTGAAGGCTTTTTACTAAAATTTCCAATTTTCTGCAAACTTTGCACACTTACTCCTTTTCGATGACAATAAATGATAATGTAAAAATTTATCAAAGAAAGAATTCAAAAGATTTTTTGCAAAAAACGTTATATGATTAACTATAAAAGTTTAAAATGTCTTAAATAGAAATGTTTACTTTTTTTTCTTCCATGCTTTAAAATAAATTTATTATTTCTGGGTAATGTAAATTTTATTATTTAAAAAATAAATTTGTTTAAAAAAGAAAATAATGTATTTCTTTTATTTATGTTTTAATGTATTTTTATTTACAGCTAAAATTTATTTAATTATATTTTTATTTGTAAATATATTAAATTATTATATTATTCATTTATATTAAAACAAGAAATAAGATATTAGATTAAAAGGTTATATAGAAAATAAGATATTAAATTAAAAAGGTTATTAAGAAGGTTAAAAAAAGTTTTAAAAGTAGGTATGTTGAATTATGTATGTTGAGTTTTGTATTTGGAAATGTATTTCTCCCACCCAGATGGAAAATTGATATTTTGGATGTTCTTGAGGAATACTTTTTCGAGCACAGTTTGCATTTAAAGTACAGCATAAGACATTAAAAAACTTTAAAATATAAAATCATTTCAAATTTTAATATCAAAAATTTAAATAAAGTAAATAACTTTTAACTAATTTTTAAATTGATTAAAGTATTGTTTTTTCTTTAAATATAGGCATTTTTAAAATTAAATTAATATTTAGATAAAGTTATTACCAAAATTATAAAATTAGAATAGGGCATCCAATACCGGTAGTACCGATACCTGTATACCGGTATTACCGGAATTTTTTATGCTACCGAAATACCGTTATCGGGTTGGCTCAATACCGGTATTTCGGTATTGGATATATAAAAAATATTTGAAATTATTTCTCAATTTTGTTTGAAAAATATTATAATAATAAGGCATTGCTTTTTTAACTGAAAATAAAATAGAATATTATAACTAAATTGACGAATACAGGACTATTAATGGTTTTGCGAGACTGTTTATCCGTCTAAAAATTGCGTTAAATAATAATTTAATACTCAAATTGAAAAAAACATTGGCCACCTGTTTGCAGTCTTTTTTCAAATTGTTATGATGGCGCCTCCGAGTTCGAGTACGTAGTACCCAGTTGTCAAAGTGCATAAATTTTTTATCACAATCCAAGAATTCACTTTTATTGGCATTTCGATTGCAATTCATTCAAAGAAATACGTCTACGTTAGTAACTTCGCATTGAAATTGTTGATGCTTGACCTATTTCATGGTCCAGTGTAAGATAAGATCTCTTTGGACCTTCAGTCGTGGCACTCCTAAATGTTGTGACCATACTTAATTTTAAGGTAGGTTAAGAAGAGTTTTTCATATACTTTGACGTTTCTCTCATTTTTTAACTTCTAAAAATATATTGAAAGTAAAACATTAAAACAAAATTAACTCCGTTTTTCTTCGACTAAAACACGACTAAACTAATTCGAACTCTTGCTGCCACTGAACCATCATTACCGCCACCGAAAACAAAATAGTAAAGATTCAATTTCTAAACATAGATTTGGGTAATTTAAATGAATTAAGTTCGAATAATTTAAATGAACAAGTGTCGAATCGGAGCGTGGATTTTCGGCAAGTGGCAACTTTGTCACCAAATTACGATCATCTCTTGAGGATCACACTCTGGATGCTCTTTGTTTCTTACGGGCATATTTTACAAAGGAGAAAAAAAGCACAAAATGAAAGAAATCCGTAATTTTTATATAAAATAAAAAAGTTTATTGAATTACTATACATTTTTACTATTTATTCGAGATTTTATTCATATTTTAATTATTTTTTTTATTTTCAATACTGGTATTGAAATTTTTCAGTACCGAAATACCGGTATTGAAAAATGTTACCGTTATTGGATGCCCTAAATTAGAACTTTAAAAATAGATTTTCGGCAATTAAACAAAATCACATTAGACCGACATTTCTGACCCATAATGTTGAGTAAATGCTGAATACACTAAATATAGCAAAGTATTTTAGCACAATCGATTTAGATAACGCATACCATCAGGTGGAATTTGATGATGAATCAAAAATCAAAACAGCATTTTCAACAAAGGACGGCCAATACTGTTTCAAGAGCAATTTGCAATTGCAGCAGCACCAGCAACGTTTCAAGAACTTATGGTAAAAGTTTTGGGTGAATTAAACTGGAAAGAGGCAGTTGTGTATTTAGACGATATATAAATTTTCCCTTCTAACAAAATTATTATTAATTATAACAAAAAAATATAAATTTTCAGTTGGGCAAAACAGCTCTGTCCACATAAAGAATGGATATACTAAAGTGTTTTTTGATTTACTAGTTAATAATTGCAATGCGTTTTTATATATTATGCGAAAAAAGTTTTTAATTTGTTACAAAAATCAAAATATTATTTGTTTTTTAGTAATTATAGTGTTTCAAAAATAAATAAATGTTCTGTTTTATCACAGTTCTGTTTTATCATTGTTCTGTTTTATCATTGTTCTTTTTTGTCTCTGTTCTGTTTTATTACTGTTCTGTTTTATCCTGTTCTGTTCTGTCCTGTTCTGTTTTGTTTTGTTCTGTTTTATGCTGTTCTGTTTTATCACAGAACCAATTTTACATACTAAAATCCATCTATTTTCTCTGAAATTATTTTCTATTTGAACGGAATTGTAATTACAATTTCTAATTTGATAACTAGTAAATTTGTATTTTTGTTTACTCATACATATCGGTTATTTAATATAATTAATTAATGACATGCCTTAGTTATTTCATTTATTTTGTTTCAAAATGTCTATTTTACCTTTTATTATTAATGTCTCTCCTACAAATTTACCGATAGTTCAGAGTGGATGTTCCTTATTAATTGTATCAACCAATGCGAACTTTGACTCCAGGACGATAGTTAGTCGAGCTGGTAAGGAGGCGTCAATAGAGAGTCATAGTGTTGAAAATCATTATGATAAGGCGAGACATGAGGAAAGAAGTAATAATGATTAGGGAGAAAATTGAATGTAAATATTTGTATTAAGTAAACAAATGTAAATAGAGGAGAGCTATTATGGAATCGTAATTCCTGAATATAATGACTGTTTAGCTTTTGTCTTTAATAATATTCTATTATTTTAGTTTTCCTTATCTAATAACTCGAATGAGATGTATACAATTTACAATAATGTCATGCCACTTTTGGTAATCTGTTTTGGAAATAATTAGGGATCTAGCTGCCCTATACTTTATGATTTATTTAAAATTCTATTTAATGCTCGATAAACTACTTAATAATAAACGAAACAGAGTATATAATCGACGGTTCTTCAGTAGAGTAGAGTTCAGGATCATGTGTCATTATTGTTGAATACGTGGGGGTCGACGTTAAATTCGATCTCCATATGACTCAACAGAAAAAGGAGATTTACAATAACCTCCTTAGATAAATTTACTGAAAGAGATTTAGTTTAAATTTCAGTTATTTAATCAATGACAATACAAGACAGATTTTCTTTTAATAAACTTTTATTTATATTTACAATAATTACAGATAGTAAAATTAATATTGTTAGATTGTCTTTTCCTAATGTGTAATGTTTGATTTTAGAAGTGATCACAGTACATCGACTGCAGACCACTAAAGATGATTTTAATAATAATAAAGATTATTCGTTTAGAATTAAGCAAATAATAATTGATTATCGATTTTAAATATGTTAAATTTAATAATAAGAAATAATTGATTATTTAAGGATCTCACCCTGTGTGAAAAATTTATTTCCAATAACGATCCACTAATATCTTCAGTGACAATTGTTTTCGGCAAATATTCTTCAATGACAACTGTTTCGGCAAATATTCTTCAATGAAAACTGTTTTGGCAAACTATTTCGGCAAATATTCTTCAATGACAACGACTCCTATGGTATCTTCCCTGTAAGGTTGTTAAAGAAATTTTATTATTTTTTAAGTTTTTTGATTAAACTTATATACCTTTTTGAACTTGCGTGGCCCACATTAATCCACACAAGTCTATTTTTTTGATTTAAGTGGGCTTAATATTTTAAACTTAAACTTAAAAAATATTTTAAACTTGAAAATAATAATAAACATAATATTTTAACTTAACTGTTATTTATAATAAACAAATATTTTAATTAAACCTAACTATGATTATTTATAATAAACATAATATTCTAATTAACTTAACTATAATATTTATACTTTTGGAAAATTCAATAATATCATCGTATTATCGGAAAGTATTTAATGCATTTATTTATAACGGAACGTAAATAAGCAAAAATAAATATAAACAATAAAACAAAATAAACAAAGTCGATAGACAAAATTAATCACATAATCACAATCCCCAACATTATCGTATTATAACAGAGAAGGCTGTGACTAGATTCGATTTGGAATGGTAGTATCCGTAGGTGTACCTAACTCGGATCGAACTAAAATATAAAAGCCTGGTAAATAAAATAATGAGTGTTAATTCGTTGTAAATAGTTAAGTCTCGAAACCATTTTATAATAAATCATCTTATAGATTAGATCCCTATGTATTTACGAGTCGTTAAATGGTTAGATTCTGTAAATTGTTAAGTCTTGAATTCATTTTATTATTTTATTCGATTCCATGTATGATAATAATTTTTTTATAAAATTTTATAGTTAAAATAATTTAGAATACAATCAACTGTGTGAATAAAGATTCTGATTAGGAATTCGTTAAAGGATAATTTAACGATAATTTAATTTATATTAATTTCACTGGTAAACCGACTCGGAGAGATAATTCGATTTTGAGGGTGATATATATAGTTCAATGGGACACTAAATGTCAACAGATGAATTAGATATCTGAATAAGGGTTTATAACAATCAGTTTTACACGTAGATAATTTGTGAATTTGGTCTTAGTATCATAAAATTTGAAAATACCCCGTAAAAGTTTGCGAAAAATTGAAGACCGTGACGAAAAATATTTATTGACAATCAATTATTATAAGCTTTCCCACTAACTTTATTATTTCTTTTATACATTTAAACAAATCGAAAAATTGAAAAAAATTGTTCAAAGAACCAGGCGCCAGTGTATAATACTCAGAGTACCAAAGTGGAGTCGCAAATGAATTCAAATTAAATTTTCAAACCAGAGTCAAAGAATTTTTTAGAGGCGACACAGACCGTCCCAGGCGAATATACTGAAGGGTCGTCGTCTGTATATCTAAGGCTCTCTTCGTTCTAATGTAAATAACTCTGAAAGATGGGAAATGAACGTCTTTGTAAATATGCATCAATATGTATACCCTAGCGAACGCCGTAATCACCGGTCGGGCCACACTCGTTACCGGTTTGAACCCGTAGGCGCTCCGATTTACGTGGAGGAGGAGCGTCCGTTTCTCCTATCTATTGATTGCGAAAGTATTAGTACGAGTTGTCGTTTATCTCGGAAAGCGACTGAGGGCTCAGGGCTTACAAAAATGTTTTTGAGAGAGGGCAACGCGACATATATATGTATTACTTGTAACTTAAATAAATATTTATTTTAAATTACTTTTTATTAGTTTAAAACAATATATGATTTTATACACTAATGTTGCGGTCGAAAACCCATTTACATACTATTGACACAGAAGTATATTACAAAATATAACATACAAAGAAGAGAAGAAAACAATGACGTGTAATAGATGTATTTGAAAACTATGACAGGTTTGCATTGAATCGAATCCCGATCGATGTCATCTGGTGATTCCGCACGGTCCTGTTGATACCCTACAGAAGCTGAAATATTACATGGATAAATAAAATATACAAAGTTGCACCAAAACTCACCCGATGAAGAAAGCTGGACATCTGACCCTCCCCAGATAGATTTTCGTAAAGATCAACAGTAGTGGTAACCCATCTGAAAATTATAGTACTCTGAAAAAAGTTATAATCCATAAAGATGTAAAAGTTAATTAATAATAAACCCAAAAAACAACAAAGACAATTACCGAACCTCCCAGTAAGCATAAAAGGTCATCCGACCCTCTACCGGTAGCTCTCCGTGAGCAGAATCTCTGAGCGAAACCCGTCGAAGAATTGGAGCACCCTGAGCAAAGATATACACCCTGCAAAATTAAAAAAGTTAATTAAAACATAAAGAAAATTAATTAAAATTACCCGTGAATCATACCTTGTTTTGAAAAACATCACGCGATTATTCATCATGAATAATCGGTGACATCATTAACAAAGCAGTTCTTGTCTGAATCAGACACACTGCATGGAACCAGTCGCGCCGGCAAATTAGAAAACGAAATCATCAGTGACGGCCAATCAGAAGCGGCCACGATGAAAATACACCCTGATAGGTAAGATAATACTGTTATAAATATAACAGATATTTGCAGCGAAAGCAGAACATTAAAACATTAGAAGTAATATTAACCAGAACAAGAGGATCATTTTAAGCGCAAATCTGAACATTTTAAGAACAAGATTTGACATTTGAGAAGAAGAATGAACACCAACGATCCTTTACAGTACTGACCATAAGAAGCGAACTAAGTTATTCAGACGCGAAAGAGGAATCAAGAGAAATATTGAACGTACTAATTACACGGGAGAACCGACCAAATATTCGATTCGCAACTTTCATTTGGAAGAAGACAAATGTAATTAAAGTCAAGTTTAAAGTTTATATTTAATGTTAATATATGTATAATTCTATAATTTTATTCTTCGTTTATTAATCTGTTAATAACATTCTAACGAACAACTAAGTTTTAGATAAGCCTGTAAAGCCCGTCGTTGCTGTTGTCGCTATCCCTATCCGATATGCCCCGAATAATTGATAACGATGATTCGTATAACGAAAGAAAATTAATGAGTAAAGAGAATTGGGCGAAACCCACAAAAGTCGGCGAGCGGACCGCTATTGTAAGAACGAGCTAATGAACTACGGACCGGGTTACGATCGTTCAAGGAGCGATCGTTAACCATGAGTCCATAAACGGTTCGCCTGATTGGTGACCGATTGATTGATGACTATAGTCGTGATTTTCTGGAAATAAAAGTTAAACATTTTAGTGACGACATAAGAGTGAATTAATAATTAAAATGTAATCATGTTGACGATGTGTCTCTGACTTAATTGATGAATGACTATAAATAATGACAACTGAGAATTGATAAATTTACGAATGCTACTTGATAATGATAAAATGATGATAATGTTAAATCAAGATAACGAACCATGATGAAAAATTGATTATGAAAATAATATTCTATGTCACGACCCATTTGTTTGTAACAATTTTGCGCGCTCAGAGCCCCCAGTGACTATTAAGGGTCAGTCACAACCCAGTTTGAATTTACTACTCAACTACGAATGTCTATACATCATTTTTATGTTATAGGGTCGGACGCCTCTTCTCGCTCGACATCTGCCTTGCAGTGCCGAGTCTGAAGGGCCTGCGGGTTCGAATAAAGATGGGATGGGCTATGGGCCCCGCACCTAGCGGAGTGTAGCTCGGGGATGATTTTCCTTTTTAACTAAAATTTGATGCCTTAACTTCTACGATGAGCAACTCGCATTAATCTGTACCGGAATTATATAATTGGAGCCGTCACAACAGTCTTATAAAATCTTTATTTCTCGAGATGATAGCGCACCGTAAGGCTGAACCATTAGAACCGCTTTCGTCCGCATAGAAGCTTATGAACCGGTAAATCACATGGGTTAGAACCCCTACTGCGATCAACAATTACTTTAGTTATCAAATCGATTCCTACCCTACTCATGGAATAAAATTCTATCAAATAGATTTAGGTTACGTTCGCTTATCTGTCGAAGTTTTATCGCTAACTTAATCATGGGACTATATTGAAGTTATCCTCGCCTTGACTAGTAAAACCTGTCAAATCACAAATGCAATCGTTAACCGTTTTGATTTTTAAAAGGCGCCTTCAAGTGGACAATCAACAGCAACATTAAATAAATTCCTTAAATTTTCATAACTCGATTTTACTATTTTATTTTCTAATTTCTTTCGTTGAGTTAAATTGCTTAATTTCGTAGACTCATGTCCCGATAGTTGTGAATTTGATCTAAAATCGTTCTTGATGGGATAAATTATTTCACTTTGCTTTAAATCCTAATTCGTAATAAAAAAAAACTAAATTATAGCATTGTAATCCCCTAGAATTCGATTAAATTATCGCTTATAAATATCAATACTATTCTAGGAATTTGACAAAATTAAATTTACCAAAAATACGAATATTTCCCCTAACCAAAATGCGATAAAAAAAATTAATTATAATTATAGAATTTAATTCAATAATAATTCGATTGTAAAATCCAACTCAATATAAAAGCTTTATTCTTACATTCGGTTACTAGGGTTGATTGTTTTAATCAATCAAATCCCATCGTGACTCTGGGCACGTTTTTGACCCTCACGGGATTTTAATCGAAAGGGTTTCAACCCGACCTCAAAATATTCACAGGAATAGAATAGGAACAGAATATCTGTACCTTTTTATCAATTTCCTAATTTTTCTTTAGACTTTAATTTTGCAATTAACATCCACTAAATTTAATGAAAACAGTCAGTCAAATAAATCAAAGCTAAGTAGAATTAATAAATATTTCATAAAAACAAGGAACTTGTTCTATAAACTTTACTCATATAAAATTAATTCCTTCAAGACGGAAATTGCTATTATTTTTGATTACCCGATTTCGCACAATACCTTATCAAACTTCCTCTTACAATAAAACTTTCTGATAAAATAATAAATAAAATACGGTTTGCCAACGAAAACTCAAATAATTCTACTTATATAATCCCAACTTAGGGGAAAATGCAAAATTACAAATAGTGAGGAGTTACCACATACTTATAAATATTTTCAGAAATAAAGTATCTTATATCCCCAAACACCAAATCGTTTATAATCACTCTCAATCAAACGTCCCCACTATGCTTCTCGGTAAACATTCTTTTATCTTTATTCTAGTTCGATTTTGCTCGAAACTTAATGCATTTAATTATTTACAAGTCACCAAAAGGGAATAAAACGCTAAAATAAATAAATAACCAAATAATACGCCGGAAAAACTATATTAATTATTCAAATGTCCTAAAAACGTTCGTTCGACTTGTGCGGGCGCACCCGCGATTCTACTTTCTCGGCGATCAACTTGGCGCGACTCTCCCGAAGGAACACTTCGAGGGGCACCGACGCTATCTCAACAATGATCGGGTCGGCATAGCCGCCGACATTTTTCCATCGCGCATTCGAGCGCAAATCTTCACGGGGCATATCAGAAGGCGGCGACGACGGGGCGACGGGTTACCTTACTCGGAAGCGGGAAACAAGTATTCGCTATAAAACTTAATCATTAAGAAAATTCTCTAAACGAGTCCGATTAATAGTATCAATAATAAATAAATAGTGAAAATCAAATACAATTGGAATAAATAAGTAGTAATAGTGTCGTTTAACACGTTTATTGATAATAGAAAAATAAAATTAAAACCCACAAACACTCATCATAATAAAGTAAAATTTACAATCAATGTAGGTTTCACAAGCTGTCGAATGTCTCGGTCGATTGGTCCTTTTCGTATGTACGCTCGTCTCCTCTCGTGATCGTCCTGGCGTCGAATCTTGTTTTCGAAGCCGGCTATCGTCTCGGATTTTTGTGGCTGCTCTTATTCGTCGCTCTCTTCGTGCTGGGTTCCTCGTCGGATTTCTTCTCGTTCGTATGAAAGGTTGCGGAATAATATTGTGCAAGTAAATTTGCAAGTGTCGTGAGAGTGTAACAGAAAAATATCTTGTAAAATAGTGCAAAAAAATTGTCGTAAAAAAAGTGTTATTAAAAATTGTGAAACTAGTCCGAGTGAGTGTTGTATTTATAACACTCGATATTTTGTTTGTTATGACTTATCTTTCGTGGCCATATGTGGTTGGTTGATGCCACCAATCTCGAACTATGATTCGCCAGGCCTGGTGTTGCTAGGCCGTGTGTCTGATAATGATTGTGGGTCGCAAGGCCTCTTTGTCACCGATGACTGTTCATCGTGTGACACCGTTCTTTATTCATGGCCTGAATCATCGTAAGTTTATTTACTGTCTTTGTTTATTAATTAGCCTTTGTCTGGTTTTATTTAATTCATATTTCTTTGCAGGGGTATAACCCTCTTCAGGAAGATGCCATGGGTTCGCGGACCACACCCAGGGACCGGTCTCGTCACAAGTTACGCGTGGAGGGTCGGATGACCCCTAGACAACAACGGGTCGTCCAAGAGGTGCTTTAATTCGTTTTGGCCTTTTTCTAATTAATTATTTTATCTTTTAGAGCGACTACTTCTTCTCAAGGTTTTCGGGGTTCCACAGTTTGGTCCCAACGGCTTATCATCTCATTTGGTCCTTCCCATCGAGTAAGCTTTCAATTCTCTTGTTTAATTTTCTTCATTTATCGTTTTTTAGCTGCGACACAATGTTGCCCCCCTTGACACGAGGAACCAAAAGCGATCCAGGGACCTATTTTTTGATCAAATAAATGTATTATTCCCTCAGTTTTCTTTTTATACTGTTTTTTTCTATAATTGCATGTGTGATGTATTATTATATTATTTTTCGACCGCAAGATCTAATATTGATAGTTATTTAGATAGATATACTGGTAGCGGGCATACTGCAATGCACAAAGATTACGAAGCTGAATACGAACAGAGCATGAGGGGCGCACGCACTGAGCAGACAACGCAGTGACAGTAAACTGATAAAACAATTCAATGATTAAATGAACATAAACGACAATGAAACATAACAAAGAATCAACCCCGAGCGGCGCGCAGCTAATTGGGGGCCTGCAGCCCGTCCTGACTTAAATCGAACCCGATGGTCCTCCAAGCTTGGCACTGCTAGTCAGATGTCAAGTAAGGGAGAGGCGTCTGACACCTTCACATAAATATAAGGTAAAATCAAATACGAATTATATTGGGTTGTGGTTGACCCTTAATAACCACTGGGGGCTCAGGAGTCTTCAAAAATGTTTAAACTCAGAAGGGTCGTGACACTAACAATACCCACAATAATTCTTTGTTTATCAGTATAGAGCTTTTATTTAATTAAAAGTAGGGAAACCGAAAAATTGACCTATAAAATAGACCTAGCATACCTAAAAAATTTACTTATAAACAATGCTAAAAATTGATCACTAAATTTTAAATTGACATTAGGGATTGACCCATAAAACAACTATTATCTTAAAATTAAAAATCAGACCATAAAATATGGAAAGATCATAAAAATAAGAAAGCATTACTATTTATAATCGTTTATGAAACTAAAAGTTATTTTCAATATTTTCAACGTCAAATTGCTGTTTTTTATCAGCAATGCCTGAGTATGACGATTCCATATTTTCCGCTATTCAACAATTATCCTTGTTAAACCTGGAAGCATTAATAACGGCATGTTTGTCTTTCCACATCTTCAAATTTTTTACCTTCATATGCTACAAGCGGTTTTACATAACATGTTATTTTGTTGGTCTAAGTAAATTTTAAGTTTAAGGTACCAGGGTTTCAAGTGTACCAATTAACAGTGTATAGATGGGATATGATTGCTATTATAAATAAATATATATTTAACTCTTTCGAGACTTAGTACATATATGTACCACTAAATTACACAGCTGATCTAGACACCTTCTGTGAGTTAAATTTGCTCGAAATGTATATATTATTAGTCATTATAATGTATAATAGCGAAGGATTTAATGTTTTATTTGTATTTTCGAAAAAAATAAGTACTATTGATTAACAAAATTAAAAACACAAGAAAACATATTCGTACTTCATAGAAAAATTGTTTTGGAAGGGTTAAAATAAGAATAAAATTATGAATTAAAAGTAAAAGTATGCAATAAAAATAAAATGTATTTTTGGATTTTAATGCTTGTTCAGGTGTTTTTTGGTGAAATTTAAATTTTTTAATAATTAATTTGTAATATCATATTTATAATTAAATAAGTTTAAATAATTTATTAATATAAGTTTTCTTTAAAAAAAATATTTCTGATTACCGAAAATTGTAATTAAATTTTTAATTTATTACACAAAAACTTTTTAAAAATAAATATTTCGGATTAACAAAAAATTGTAATTATATTTTTAATTTATTATAAAAGACTTTTAAAATAAATATTTCGGAGTAACAAAAATTGTATATAGGCCAGGTACGTATATGGCTGTATCTCAAAACGTTGACCTGATAGAGCAAAATTAATGTAATATTCAGACTCAGAACACCAAAATTATTTTCAGTCGACTGAGAAACTCCTGACGAAATTTTGGCTGTTACCCGGTCTTTTTGAAGGTTTAAAGGTATTTTTGATCCGGTACGTGACATTGTGACCGTTTT
>MQRK01246316.1:29769-43685 GCA_001938485.1 Girardia tigrina
ATATATATATATATATATGAGCAATTCGTTCGTGGCGATCATCCGCCTGTAATGCGCAAAAAATACGTCGCTGCAGATACCAGGATCAGAACAATTGTTGGGACTTACAGAGAACGAAACATCATCGAGTACCTTAGAGGAATCGCGCATAATGTTTTGATGGACTAATAAACACGGAATTTTGATTTAATAAAACATGTTTGAGTAAAATGTTTTTTTGAGTATCCATCTGTAGAAAACAGATTTTTTATAAACGCAAAAAATGGGTTAGGGTAGGAACAGTTGACACAGCGCCAAAACGGCATTGCACTAAAATGACCTGCTCCAAAAGGGCGACACTAAAACGGTCGCGCCAAAACGTCCTGCTTCGTTTTCGATCTTTGATTATATGATTTTTATGGTTGATAAGGTGATTTTGATTTTTGAAGGTTTTAAGGTATTTTGGAGGTTTATAATGTGATTTTTGATAATAAGGTATTTTTTGATGGTACATAATGTAATTTTTGGTGATAAACAGGGCAGAAAACAGCGCAGTGGTAGAAAAAGTTGAATTATTATGCAACTGTGTTGTTTTCGATTGATATATCAATTCGCTCACTCTATTGACCTTCAATGAGTTATTAAGGTCAATACAGTGAGCGAAGTGTCGGGTTCGGCGGAAACGATCACCCAATTGAAGGGTGCGGAGGGAGGCCGCTAGTGAAAGAACCCCTGTGGAAACCAGGACCGGTGCAGAGGACGCCTTCGGGCCGATGCATGCGATGAATTTATTTATGTACAAACCGGGCACTTTTGCTCACTGACCAAGAAGATTAATATGGCCCCTGCGCAAGGATGACACGCAAAATCGTGAAGCGTTCCATATTTTTAGATTTTAAAAATTTTTTTTATTTTTCATTTTTTTATGGTTAATAAGCAAAACGTAATTCTTTACTTTATTACGTAGCATTTGTGATAAATTGTTTTTCTGAGTTATGCAAAAGTCAATGGCACTATGATATATCAATGGCAATTTTAATTGATATATCAATTACGTAAATGATTATTATGGATAGTTTATAATGTGATACATATATTTCTATAGTATAAATATGTTGACCATAATCACATGTGACTGTAATAGATTGTATATTGATATTGGTGATGTTGTACGACAAACTGGATGGATAAATGGGTTGTTTGTGACCAAATTTGTTATGTTAAACAAATTTAAAAAAAACATGGTTTTGTGCAAAAATCGAATTTATTTAGAGAATCTGCAGTGAAGAATTTGTAATTGATATTGCTAAACTTGTATTTGCACAGTACAATTCAAAATTCAAATTCCCGCCTTTTATTTATTGTAAGTGATATTGTTATGAATATATATCTTCATTCAATGCATTGAGAAAACCTTGTAAACAAGGACTTTTATTATATATCATATATAAAATTTATATAATATAAAATAAATAATATAAAATATATAATAGTGATTTTTATTTTATATATAAAATATATTATATTTTATATACATAAAATATCTATATATTATATAAAAATGTTCACTTTGTGAACAGTTGATAACGCCATGGTTGATAATGGAGAAAATTGTTTAATTTTATGTACAATGTTTCAAATCTAAGTTATCTTAACTTCCTGATAGCTTATTTTAAAATTCGGCAGAAGTATACTACTATAGAATGAAAGATAATTTACCAGATCTTTTCTTCGAGAAGATAGAAATATAATAATACTTCTTTTT
The DNA here is from genome assembly GCA_001938485.1 of Girardia tigrina. NCBI lineage: Eukaryota > Metazoa > Platyhelminthes > Tricladida > Dugesiidae > Girardia > Girardia tigrina. The sequence continues at coordinate 31,514 of MQRK01246316.1, forward strand.
AGCTTATTAACCTCAAAGTGATAGATTGATAGAACGATTTCTTAAAAGTGTTAAATCAATGATTGCAGCAGTGATATGAGAAGAAAACCATCAATACTGATCTGGAAAAAATACCTTTCGTTGAATTTTTGATCCGGAACTCGTTGCTGAAAACAAATGATTTTACTCTATTTGATATATTAATAGGCTTTTAACTAGAAGTGTCCTTCGTAAAGAATCTTGAGGAAGTAACATTTGTGAAATACAGCGAATATCTGAAGAACCTCTAAGCAAAACTTCAAAAGCAAACGTTACAATATTGGATCGATGGAAGGTTAAAATGGCTAAAGAAAATAATCGATACAATAAGAAGCTAAATGTTGGATATATCGTACTTGTGAAATACAGACAGACATTTGATTTTAGAAAGAAATTTATCGGTTCATTCAAGATAGAAGCAATTAGAAATGATTGTTATTATTTGACGAAGTAGATAATAAAAGAATAAATTAAATAAGATATCAGTGATATCAATACTTTTAGTAATAATCTATTACTTGTCGAACATCAGTCAAAACCGGAAATAAATATCCAGAAGCAGATGAAAGATGATTTCCATTCAGCTTCTGAAATGTTTTAATTTTTATTTAATTTTCTAAGAGTTAGATAGTCTTTATCAAACGTTGTTCAAAAAGAATTATTTTATCACGAAAGTGAAATGGAACAAGCGTAATTCTGATGAGAATTGATCTTGTTATGCAAAACAATTATTTTTCAATAAACTTGTAATCCGATATTTTTCAAAATTTTAATAAAATATACACTTTGTGTAAAAGACTGGAGAAATATAATGAATGATGGAATGTGTGTTGCTTTTTGTATGTTATTGTTTTGTAGAATTGAGTCTCTTTTACCCAAGCCGAAACTGAATAGAATTAAATGAAAAGGAAGAACAGACATGAACTTCAAGCAAGAAATCACTATAATCACAAAAGGTTTTTACTATTCAATGATTAATCAGTCAAAATATAAATCATAAGTAAATTTAAAAAGACGTGTATCAGTAAATAATTAAATATATTATACCAAATTTACAAATGGCGAAAATTATTATCGAAAATTCGTATTTCACCCTCGGATCTTTATACTGTACAATTGATGATTGTTACTGATTGCAAGTTATTCGCGTCGATATTGCATTGACTCGATATGTCCTTGGGCTCTTCCTCTTCCCTCAGTACATTGATATCGTTTTGTTTTCCCTGTAATGCCTACAATAGTCAAACGATGCGTTAATAAAATATCACGGAGGGCAAATATGTTTATCAGTATACAATTTTATATTGGAAATAATAAATAATAAATGTAAATAAATTATTTAACTTGTTTTTCCAAATTTTTTTTTAGAAAAAATTGTTATTTAATTTGTTATACGATGCTAGATTCTTAAAAAAAATTTATTACTCAATATACAATATATAAACCCTAAACTTCAATTTAACATCAAAATTAGTGAAGGCATACCCTGTGGGACACCCTGTACAAATAATGAATAAAAATATTTAGTAAATATTTCTTTCATTTAGTCGAAATAATGAAATTGAAGTGTGTTAAAAGATTAAAAAAATCAGGAATCCTTATTCACAAACGAACAGAATATCTTTTCAAAACCTCTCACAAAGAGATGAAAATAATACTTGATTTATTGAGTAATAAATAAATAAAACTATTTCGGAAAAGAGCTGTTCTTTAAGAGAATAATTTTATTTGAAGAGATTCGATATTCATTACGTTTCAAATATGAAATTGTTGGTCATTATAAACAGAGTTAATCAAAATTATTGTAAAGTAATATTTTCCGAAAAATAATAATATACATTCTCATATAACAATTTTAACAATAAAAAATAAATAAAACTAATATAGTTAATAAAAGAACCTTGAGATGAACCAGATCTTGAGCTGACTGTGAAATATGGAGGTTGGATGCATCTGTGAATATTTCCGGTCTCATTTCTTGAACACTGGCACACTGAATGAGCGGGGGCCAAGATCCAGCATTACTGTTAATCTCCTCTCGAATCCTCTCATATTCAGTCACGTCAACAAATCGAGGGAATAGAGCCAGTTTGATCTTTTTCATTTGCCGGCGTAATGATACGTTGTCAATAATGTATTCGACAAAGTAAGAAATCAGGAAGTTTGCGATCACAAATGAAAATAAAATCGCGTTCACCCATAAAGTCGGGAAAGAAACGAGCTAAAATAGAAAATTATTAATTCAAAGTATAAATTAAAAACAGAGCGACTTACATCTAAAAGATCTTTCAACCATTCAAACGGTTTGAATACGATATAGATACAGGCAGTTAGAACCACGAGAAGGTTGAAGACGAATAAATCTAAAATAAGAAAACAAATATTATAATAAAATAATAGATACGAATTATTACAGTTTCGGTAAAACGGAGCTCTAAATGGAGCACCTTTGGAGAATACGATTGCAAGAATAATGTATTGAAAGACTGAAACGGAGAAGATGGAAGTATTTGCATGGGCTGCGTGAATGACATCGTTATCTGAACTGGTTGGCAAAACGTACCTGTTTAAAGACATTATGTATCAATAAATATTTATAAATGTCTTAAGATAAAGCAAAAAGATTGATTGATTACCAAGACTGAGTGACCACGTAAAAATATGCTGCAATCTGGAAAAGTGCGTTACATATCCACTGGAGTATCAGGGATACCATCGTCGACACGGTCAAAAGTCTCATATTTGGAGTCTCCACAGACAGTTTTTTACAAGCTTTAGTGTATGCATCTGAAACAAAAAATGATAGAAAAGATTAAATAAAAATATACATTACATGTTATGCCGAGTGTAGTAATAACAGGAAGGTCGATGTATAAAAATTGGATATCTCCCAAATTCGCTGATATCTGAAAAAGTTTAAAAACATTATTATTTGAGGTTTACAATAACAATAGAAGTGAGTGTGTGTAAGCTTGTGTGTGTTGGTGAGTGTATTTGTTCAGCAAATTGCATATCACCAATAGGAATGACGAATGTATCAAGAAAGGATTGATCGATTGTCATGTGACTTTTGAAACGACATTTTATCTTATTTTCCATACACTATTAGATGGCAACATTGCACATTGTATAAATCCTTGAACAGTTTTTTTTATGGTGTTCTATTTTATTATTTGGCTGTCCGATGTTTGATTTAATATCTTCATTTAATTAATTAAAATTAATTCTTAATTATATTCCTTTCTATTTTCATGTATATTATATTATGTATTATATATTGTATTTTATATTTTTTTAAATTAGTCAGTGAATGGTGTTGAGATCAAGAAGGGGACTGTTCGGGGGTTTGTATTATTTATATTATTTATTTAATTTATTAGGATTATTATATATATTAATTAATTTAAGATTATAGTAATAATAATATAATTCACTTGACTACATGATGTAGTCAAGTCATAAAATTTAAATTAAAAAATTAAAAATTTAAAAATTCGATAAAAAATTGATTTTTTTATCACAATTAAAAACAACTAAATACCAAATTGCGGAGATTCGTTGTTTAGTTTTTTTCTTTTCGAATTCTGTAATTCTCCTATCCGAATCAAGAATATAGTTATCACTAAATCAAATTCCATCCCTCCTATTTTATCGCTGTGAGAAGAATTCCTCTATCCGAATAAAAAGAGTTCAGTTATCCATAAATCAAATTCTAGCCATACGATTTTTTTTTGTGTCGTGAAGAATCCCATTTTTGTTGTATAAATCATAAACATTTTTTAAAAGACATTGGACAATCTCCTAAAAGAAAATAAAGAAACCCTAATCGTTGTGGACAAGAGAATCAGAGATTATTCCAAGTAACTTTTTATTAACATCACTATCTCTATCACACTTTCTTTTTATTGTGATCATTTCCCATCGTTTTTTCGTTTCTCATATCGTATCAGTTGTTTTAAAACATTATATATTATAAATATCATTTATTATTTATCATTATTTCTACCGTAAAAATAACCTCAGGTTCTTAGGTTTGAACCCCAGGTAATTTTTACACACATTTTCAAAATATAATGAATAAAATAATGAACAAATCTAACCCAGTAAAGCATGAGGACAGATATAAATTGAGTGAAGCTGTAACCGGCCATAAATTTAAAAGTTCCGAAGCTTGTGGTTAATGCGCATCTTCCTTCTTTTATAAGTTTTGGTACACATGATATGTTTTGGATCTTTGACGTGAAAGGACTGGCAACACTTGCTTCGGTTTCGCTGAGTGATATACCAGCATGAGCCGCTTTCAGGGCTCCACAATCATTCGCACCATCCCCACACATAGATACAATGTAACCGACAGATTGAAGAGCCTCAATTAACTGAGTCTTCTGATCAGGACCGAACCGTGCAAAAATAGATCCTTTAACAACCAACTAAAATATAAAAAATGGACAATCAAATTTAATTTTTAATTATAACAATCACATATAAATTGCAATATAACAAAAAAAGTAAAGTATAACCTTGGGAATCAACTCTGGACATTTCTCACGAATTAGAGCCCACGTCTTTCCGGACATAGCTAGATGAAAATCGGGTCTTTCCATCATACATATCTTTACGTGTCCAGATTTGTTATTTCCTTTCGACCTGGATGTTTTGTTATCAAACAAATATAGAAGCAGATTTTGAAACAAACCGATTTTTATTCATTACCGATATTTCATTTACCGGTCTCTGGAGGTCTTCAGCGTAATGAAACTCAATGACTGGATTTAAGGAATCTTCAGGGGTCATTCTAGCATCGACTAAGATTATTTTGTCCATTTCATTAATTATTCCACAATCTCTTGCGACTGAGAGAGCTGTGAGCATATTGTCTCCTACAAGTATCAAACCATTTTATATAATAACTCTCGAATTATTTTTAAGTCTAACCTGTAACCATAACAGGACGTATCAGTGCTTGTTTTAATTCACTGATAATCGCCTCCGTTTCCGGTTTCAATCTATTTTCCATCACTAAGAATCCTAAAAATCGAAGATCACATTCAACTTCATGTCGAGGAATTCGCATCATTTTTGAGTAACTGATTTTTAAGGGTCTATAGGCAAGCGCTAGAACTCGATATCCGGCTTGAGTGAATTCCAAAAGTTTTGAGTTAAAGTCTCGAGGAACTACACATAATAACAGATGTAAATACATTTTTATTACATTCGAATATTACTTGTTTCTTTTCGACACAACAAGTTCAATACTTCTGGAGATCCTTTTACATATACATTAAAGTTTTCTGTTGAACTGAATTTGGTAATAACAGACATTCTTTGCAGAGATGAACTGAAGGGAAATTGTCTCAGAATACCAATTTGATAATCCTTTTTAATTAAACATTGATAACAATCATGCAATTATAAAAAGAGAAACAACCTTTTCATCATTGTTATTTTTATACGCAATCATTGGTACTGACATCTGAAATTCATTCTCATTTCCGTTAACGCCTTCTTTTATTTCCTTAATTACATTGTTATATTTATTTCTCTATCAAATGTATAATTATACCCATTTAATAGACTGAAACATTTTAAGATCTAACGGATCGCCACAGATCTCTCCATCAATTATGTTTAATGAATGGCATGTAGCCATGCTTTCAATTAATGGACTGAACGGTAAACTATAAGGATCCGTTACTGGTTCTTCGAAAGAGCCGTCACTTTTACTGGCCACAACTCCCCACAGATCTAAGCCGTCTTCTGTCAAAGTTCCCGTCTGTAAAAATTATTAAATTAAAATATTTTAATAAAATTAATATTTAATGATGTAAAAATAAATTTTTTTTAATTAAAAATTAACAGAGATGCCTTAACAAATTAAATAAAGTTTAACTACATGAAGTAACGATAAGTATTAATATACATGGTTGAAGCATTAAGTCCCCGGACTAAGTATTCAAGGAAAATCACATGCATTTCATATATTCCACAAGTGATAACAAACATGTAAAAGTTTACTTCTAAATGTAAGAACCATTATTGGCCATGTACTTCTCCCAGTGTGCCACTAATTATGAAAAGGTGTCTTTGAAGAAGTTTGAGTCACATTCATCAAAGAAAGTCATAACTACACCTCTCACTTCTTCATGGGATTTAAAGTTTTGCCACGAATCACCTTCTTCAGATGCCGGAATAACCAAAAATCACTTGGCGCCAGGTGAGGACAGTATGGAGGATGAGGGACCAGGTTGAAACCTGCATCATCAATAGCCGCTGTGGAAAGGGCACTTTTGTGAATTGGTGTGTTGTCTTGCAACAGCCACAGAGGTGAGCCTCTAGGTTTCCTACGCAGTGATCTGGTCTCAGCAACGAGTGAGACATAGTAGGCGCTATTCAGTTTCACTGTTTTGTCTGCGAAATCCAGTTTTATGACACCATCACCGTCCCAAAATACAGTCAGCATAAAACATCGCCGATGGCTTGTTCCGGACCTCTTTTTTAGTGCTGGTTTGTCATTTGGAAGGCGCCATTCTGAAGATTCTCTTTTGCTCTCGGGTACATAGAGGCTTAGCAGTGTCTCATCTACAGTGACAATGTTGGATAGATATCGTTATCCATGTTCTTGCCCTAAATCCAGGTTTTGTTGAGAACACTGCAAACTTTCCTCGCACATGTCTCACGACAGAAATCGTGGCACAAAGCGAGATGCCAGTTTTCTTATTCCAAAGATTTCAACACCTCACGTGCTTTCCCTTCACTGTGTTTAGACTAGCTTCAGGCGCCTTTACAGTGATTTTTCTCTCTGTTCTATGATTTCATTGCAACGTTTCTCTAATTTGTCTTGATTGATTTCCACTAGTCGTCCTAGTCTCTCTTCATCAAAAACAGTTGTCCTTCCACGTTTTAACTTGACAATCCAATCATAAACTGTCGTTTTAGAGGGAAAATTTATCCCATAAAAATCCCTTAACTGCTTGATAATTTCCTGGCTGTTTACCCTTCGTAGAACAAGAAATTTAATCACGCTGCGATACTCAACAGAATTCATTTTGAAAAATGACGAAATTTACGAAATTTTGTTTCCGTGCCTGTAGAACACGTAAACACAATGATGCAATAAAACAAATTACATTTTCATTACCTATAGCTATTATAGTTTAATCACAAAAAAATCACTAAATTATATTTAATGCTTTCTATCTATTCTGGTTAATTAATGCGTCAACCAAGTATTGTCAACATAAAAATAAAGTTAAATACCTTGTCAAAACATGCGACATTTATTCCTCCACAAGTGTTGATCGTATTGGGACTGATACAAAAGATATTCTTCTTCTTCAACCTAGATTGTGCAAAGACAACTCCAATTGTCATTGCAACAGGCAAGGCCGGTGGAATGATAATTGTGATTATATCCAAGGACCGGATAATTATATTGAAAACTTCTATGTTTCTTTGTATCTGTTGAATATTCAATGAATAAGTAAAGTCAAAAGTAGTGCCGATTTAGGCAATGCAAATAATACTCACCATTACAACCACTGTATAAACGAAACCGGAGAGTGCAAACAATGCCAACATTCCAATAAATTTAAAAGCATCTTTGTTGAATTTTACATCAATCGGTTTTGGAAAAAGAATCGATCGGACCAATTCTCCTTTTGCTGTCAAGTAACCCGTTCGAATGACTACTGCCAACACGGGATCATTCTCAAAATTTCTTGATTGAATTATCTTTGTTCCACAGAAAAGAATATGGCGACTATGTTGTTTTACATCGAGTTTTTCAGAAATTTCTTTTTCATTATCATATTCAATATTGTCTTCATTTTGTAGAGATCTGATAGAGAATGGAACAAGACCCGTTGGATTAGGCAGAGGAGTTTTTGTTACCGGTACACTTTCACCTACCAAACAGATTTTAAAAATAATAATTAAATATAATCCAATATCTAAAAAATAGAAGAATACCTGTAAGCATGCTTTCATTAACAATACAGTTTCCTGAAATGAGGACGGCGTCACAATACATAAGACATCCTGAGCGAGGAATCTCAATGATATCTCCCGGGACGAGTTCATTTGCATTGATTTGGTTAAAGGCTTCACATTTACAAGACAATCATTCACAGCATTCTTCTAATAACAAATAATTCTTACTTTTTCCATCTCGACAAACCAAGGCGTTCCCTTTACTCACTACAGTTTTTCGGAGTGACTTTTCATTCTATGATTTCAAATATTATTATTAACAGTTTTAATTAAAATGATAATAAGAATCAATTTTTAATATGCGAAATACGAATATTCTGTTAATATATAATTAGTCGTCAGACCATTATCCTCCAAAATCAATTAAAAATGTACGAATGAACAATGAATTCGTATTTTCCCTTCACAATCGAAGGACATAAAACAACAGTTTAAGTAAAACTTTTTAAACAATAAAATATAACTGATAAATATACCTTTCTGATGCCGTAGAGACTGATTGATAGAGACAATAGGGACATGAATATGATACAGACAGCGTAAATTCTATATCCATCCACGAACCACAGAGTTAAACTACAGACTTGGAACACGTAAAAAGGATTTAGGACCTAATGAATCGAATATTTAGATCTGTATTGAGAAGCAATATTAAAAGGGTACCTCTTTTAGTAATAACACAAAGAAAGGAGTTATTTGAACACTGATGATATTTTCTCCATACAGTGCCACTCGATTTTGTACTTCAATTTCCGTGAGGGGCATCGCCTTGTAGAACTCGCTGCAGTTTGCATCCTCGAGACCGCTAAAAAAGATTATTTAATTTCATGTGTTAAAATTAATAATTGTAACAAAAACTGAGAACATTGATTTAATATTTTTTTATTATGTTATTTTAGATTTTGTAGTTTTAAATAGAGTTAAATCTGACGTAGAAAACTAACTATATGCTGTTTAGAAATATAATTTTTTTAAATTACTTACTGTAAAATTTCGAATTGTGAGAGTTTCCAGTTCCAGATGTACTTGATCTTCTTGTGGACAAAGAATCGAAGGACTTGTTCTTGCTAGAATCAGGAGTCATATGGTTTAAAAAAATGTGTTATTAATACCTCGTATTCGCTCCTCAAACGAGTGTTTTTATTTTTCCCCACAGAATTATTGTTGCTTAAATAAACATTGTTAATACAGGATATTCAATAAAGAAAAAGTAGAATATAATCAGAAACATTTAAAGAAAATGTCATGACAAAGGGCAATAAATAAAATTTATAATTAGTGTTAGGGGTATCTGGTTGATAAATGATATAGTGAATTAGATACAGCATGAAAAACAGACACCTTTAACAGCCTTTTTTTATTTTAATTTAATAGTCAAAATTAGTTGGCGATATTGATAGCTTACACACTATGATTAAGAGGGTACGCGGTGCTTTGACCACAGGTGCTTTGACCATAGGGGGTTTGACCATAGGGGGTTTGTCCACAGTTATTAATATTTTTAAAATATAATTTGATTAAAGCTTCTTTTATATATTTATTGGACATGTTTCGATGATTACATACATCATCATCAGCAATATTTGTAAATTTAGCATTTTAATATTTGTATAGTTCTCCATGATTTTGGCTTGTGTGGGCTATGATCTAATATTTTAGTTGTTATTAATAATACGATTTTAAAATGTATATAAAGTTTAAATAGAATATTTTTTTAATATATTTTATTTTATTAAAGTATTATTGGGTAATAATTTCAAAAATATTTTAATTAAAAATTTTAAGTATTGAAATAACTTTACTTTGCCAATTAAGGTCATTTCAATACTTAAAATTTTTAATTAAAATATTTTTGAAATTATTACCCAATAATACTTTAATAAAATAAAATATATTAAAAAAAATATTCTATTTAAACTTAATATACATTTTAAAATCATATTATTAATAACAACTAAAATATTAGATTCTAGCCCACCCAAGCCAATCATTTTATCATTTATATGTGGTCTTAGTTTGTGAATATTTTCTGTTTAATATTAAATCTAGTAGGCCTGGCACCAGCCTTTATGGGGACCAAAACCAAAAACCAAACCCCCGCTGTGGACAAACCACCTATGGTCAAACCCCCTATGGTCAAACCCCCGCTGTGGACAAACCCCCTATGGTCAAACTCCCTGTGGTCCAAGCACCTAGAACCATTAAGAGGGTTTGATGATACTTGAACAAAACTGACGGAAACTTTTAGGTTCAGTAAGTTTTATTCGGAGATACAACAAAATATAACGCAATAAAATATAACGGTAGAAGCATAAACTTTAATACGTGTGATAAAACTTGTAATGATAATTAACTCAGAAACAAACAAAAGTTTTGTGATGAGAATCGTAAAGTTCAATATCAGACATGTATGATGATCATGATGTAGATGACGATAACCAGAAACGAAATAATGGAACTAACGATACTTATTTTCTAGATAGTTGTTCGTTGACTTTGATCAATTATTCATTTTAACGGCTTTTTTATGTATTCGAAATCAGGAAGGAATAATTTCTACAGTTTTTGTTACAGTATTTTGACCGATTAGTGTCTGATAAAACACTTGATCAAGATTGGTTTCTTATTACTTTGACGGTAATTTGCTAGGTTGAAGTGGTTGAGTTTGCTATTTGGTATTTTATCGCTTTTCTATTAAGTTCCTTTTGATTTTTTTGGGTTTTACTTGATTTAGGCTGGAGACGGCGAAATAATCACAAAAATAATAATTCAGTTTAATTTAATATTTGTATTTGGGGTATCGCACAGCGATGTTATCGATTATAATTTTAAAATTCAATTTAAAATTACTTTTATAATTTTAATTATATAATTAAAATGATGACGGAGGTGAATTTTTCAACCAGACTTTTTATCTTGATTTTTGTGTCTTGATTTTCTCTTTGTCTTTTCTTAATTTAATTTCTAATCTGATTTCTTCTTTCTTCACACAAATGAGAAACAAAACAAATGAATCAGTACATACTGAAAAGAAGACAATGCATTTTGTCAGCCACAAAAGAAAAGAAAACACACGCGACCAAGAATTAATTTGATGTAAACAAACAAGATTCAACAAATAGTATAATCACAAACAATTTATAAAAATTGTAAAATTCGAGAAATAATTATTTGATTAATCAAAAATAATAATATTCAAATAATATTTTTAATAAATAAATAAAATATTATTGCATCAGAAATACTATTTTAAGTTTGATAAACAATTTTTAACAAGGAAGGATTAAGAAAAAGAATTTTACGGGTAAACAGAATATTTTACTCTAAATATTTTAGTCAATTATTATGAGAATATTTTTCTGTATGAATAGCGTATTTTTATAACGTTTTGACTCTTAAATTTGAAAGAGGAAAAGAACAAAATTTTGTAAGCAATAAAGGGGATATGTTTTGATATTACTGACGAAATGGGTTCTTTGAAATGTAATAAAATCAATGATAGAATTCAATGAATAATAAAATTTGTAGCAAATCCTAATAAATAAGTTTTAAACTGAGCTCATATTGATAAAACGTATTTTTCCAAATTTTTCTGAAAAAATAGCAACGTTGAGGATGAGTTAGATTTAAGGTTTGTGTGTTTGTTAAGATGAAGAACAAGGTTATTCAAGAACAACATGAAAACATAAAGCGATCTTCAACGGCCTTGTCTGAATTTATTTCACTTGATTTTAGTATCGATATTACATTTGGTCTAGGTGAATGTTTATATGGTTTCGATATTAACATGTCATATCCTATAGGGCAGTGATAGGCAACCTTTTTCAAGATCGGGTAAATTATCATATTTTTCAATTTCTACTGGGTAACTGGGTAAAAAATTAACTCATATTTCTAAGTGTATAAATATTTATTTTACATATTACACACATTTTAAAATATTTGTAATTAATGACTTCCTTGATGCTGAAATTCATTGCACAATTTTTGGAATTTATTGATAATTAGTATTTTGGATTTTCAATGCACTCTTATAAAAATAAATATTAAAAAAAATGCTAACGACTGGGTTATTGAATATATGACTGCGGGTAATTGCATTACCCGCGGGTAGGGGGTTGCGTATCACTGCTATAGGGTACCTTGATATATATATATATATATA
>MQRK01246317.1:6339-19569 GCA_001938485.1 Girardia tigrina
TAAATATTCTTTCTTTACATAAAATAATTTTTAAATAAAATTAATATGTAAATAAAAATTAATACTAAAACTACAAAATCTGAATTTTAAAAATAAAATCAGAAAATAATGAAAAATTTATTCGAATAATTGTTTATTAACAAACTTTAATAAAAAATTATCAATTTAGAACGATGTCGAATGACGAGAGTTTTTCTGAGAGTTGTCCAAAAGACAATTCTGATTGTAATGAAAATAAAAGTCTGAAAAGCCGTGTTGGTGTTCTTAATAGTTATTATTGTATATATGTTATTTTTATATAACTTTTATTGAGCAGTGTAATGTTATTATAGTATTTATGTAATTTACTTATAGCGTTTATTGAACAATGTAATTGTATAATTGTGTATCTGTAATTTTCATATATTATTTATTAAACAGTGTAATGTTTTTATTGTATATATGTAATTTTTATAACTTTTATTGAACAGTGTAATTTTCATATAACGTTTATTAAACAGTGCAATGTAATTATTGTATATATGTAATTTTTATAACTTTTATTGAACAGTGTAATTTTCATATAGCGTTTATTAAACAATGTAATGTAATTAATGTAACTCAGCAATAATAATTGTTATAGAAAAGTTTGACATATATATATAATATAGATAATATATATGTATATATATAATATAATAATCGATATATATATATATATATATATATATATATATATATATATAATACAATAATATATAATATAATATATAATATACATAATATATATGTATATATATATATATATAATATAATATATATAATATCATAATAATATGTATTTAATATATATATATATATACATGACGATATCTCCTTGGATACGGTCATGTTTTGAATAGTTGATACGATATTGGTTGATAACATAGTATAATACATAAAATTATGTCCAGATAATTTATCAACTGTTTACAAACAAAACGAAAGGTCATTTCACTTTTTAAAAATTTAATTAACAAATATCAACATTTTTTATAAATCAAATTCATAAATATTAATAATAATTAATTTTAATATTTTTTTAATAATAAGTAACGATAATTTAAAATAATAAAAAAATCTTTTTTAATTGTAATTTAAATAAGGACTTCCATATCTTTTGTACCATAAATCGTTCATTTGAAACATTAAAATATATTTAAAAATTGAGGCTTATTTATCTCAAATGAATTTTGATTCCGTGTCGAATTTAAATTCGGAAATTTCATTCCAGAAACAATTCATAAATAATATTATAAAGCAGTAGTTTTCCAACCTTTTGTACCGGTGCCCCCTTTTAAATAAAAATTGCTGCACCCCTATTAAAAAGACAAATTGTTAATTCATTTTTTGTGACACCTATTTGATTTTTTTTGGTTTGTATTCGAAAATGATATTTTGGAAACAGCTACATGCCCCCCTTGCAACACTCTGTTGCGCCCCACCGGTTGGAAACCACTGTTATAAAGTGATAATATAAAATTAAATAATATTAAATTACATTATTAAATATGTAAACATGCAATGGTTTTCTTAAAAACATCTTTTTATTTTTCTGCTCTGTGAACACACCATCATTCTATCAACAAAGGTGGAATATAAAATCTAATAAAGAAGTAAATGTTGGTGTAAAAATATAGAGTTGGAATTGTAAGATTCCCTGACGCATATTGTTGTTGTTCTGTTCCTTTTCGCTTTACTCTAATAATATAGATGATTTTGCATATAATGTACACAGCCAGCATTTGTTGGAAGAAATTTAGAACATTGTATAAAAATGGTGGTTCGAGACTCAATTTGTATGTGCTTATGGTAGTTCAAAATGTACAGGGTGCAATGGGGGTTAAAGTATTAACTTTTTTGCGTATGTAATAAATAGATGGCCCCTAACAAATTCCTATTTCTATTTGTCATTTTTTTTCTTTTTCAAACTTTTTTCTGGTTGAAGAACCATTTCTAAGTGGTTTGTTAACGTATGCAAATTCCAAGTCTCTATCATTATTGGAAGTTGGTTCAAGTTTATTTCTGAAAACCGATAGTAAAGTTTGATTGACATTGGCAGAAGAATTGAACGACACTCAACCTTGACATAGTTTTGATAGATATTTCGATTTGTTTTTCCATGTAAAATAAAAATAGACAGCGAATGAATTTGATTTGTCGAAAAAACAATTGCATTAAAATCACATAGTAAAAAGAGAAAACAAAAATTCATTTTCGAATTTCTAAATGTTTTATTTACACAAAATAAAAAACAGCAAAAATACATTGAAATAGGAAATATTAAATACTCTTTTTTGCTTTTTAACTATTTATTGATTAATTTTTTTTGTGATTTTTGATTTTAACTCTGTTGATTTAACCATAAATTCTGAAATTGGAGGAATTTATTTCGTCGGATTTGTCGGACCGCTTCTGATTTGGACTGAAATGATGAGATGGAACTCAATACTTGTCGATAAGTCACACACGCACATTTCATCACTGATGCACCTAGAATCAATAGTATTGCCTAATTTGATTGTCGTCCATTGGACTCGTAATCTCTCGTCTTAATGGTGATGGAAGATTGAAAAATTACCATTGTAAGAGTTTGCCAGTGTTATAAGGAACTGTAGAGAACACTCGGACAATTGCAGCGTGTTCCGACAGTAATGGGAGGACATTATTTGTGTGCACATCTGACACAATAAAAGACAATGCAAAGTTGTTCAGAATGGGATCACATTTGCAGTTGTTTCCCCTGTAAGGCGCGGTGCACTGTTCAAACGGGTCATGGCATGCTCTTCTGACCATGTCCTGTGGTATTAGGTTGTCCTAAAAGTTCCCGATCGATAATGAAAATGCAATTTTTTGTCAAATTTCTTTTTGGCATTATTTATTCGATATTGGTGTAAATCGATTTATTTATGGCATTATATGGACTACGAGATTACACAGCTTGAGTTCCGTGTGTTGCTGCGTCACTACTGGAAGAAAGGCTTGACAACACGAGATGCTGCCAAGGCGATTTCCAAAGTCAGAGGTACACAAACGGTCGGAAAAAGTCCGGCAATTGATTGGTTCAAGCGTTTCAAGAAAGGCAACTTTGACTTGAATGACAGTCCTCGTTCTGGGCGACCAAGAAAATGAAGAGTTGGACATGAAGCCTTCGTCAAGCACTCGCGATTTGGCATTTGAGCTTGGAGTTGGCAAGTCAACCATACATCGGCATTTGAAGCAGCTCGACTTTGTGCACAAGAAACCGCGTCAAGATCCACACGAACTCACCAAAGCACAGGCCGATAAAAGAGTCCAAATTTGCCGACAACTGCTACAGAATCCACGAGATGACCGCTTTTGGAAACGAATTGTGACGTCGGACGAGAAGTGGGTCTACTTGGTCAACCACAACCGAGACAAGCGATGGGTTCCACCGGGTCAATCAACGCCGTCAGTTCCAAAACAAGATCGATTTGGCTTTAAAATCAGGTTGTGCGTCTGGTGGAACTTTGAGGGCGTCGTGCACTTTGAGTTGGTTCAGAACGGCCAGACTATCAATGCTGAGCTCTATTGTCAACAGCTGGACCGTGTCTACGAGAAGCTCAAGGAGAAGTACCCTGCCTTAATCAACCGAAAACGTGCACTGCTTCAGCAAGACAATGCCAAGCCGCATACCGCCAAGAAGACAGCGGGCAGGTTCCAAGAATTGGATAGAGTCGAAATCCTGTCGCCTCCTGCTTGCGCTCCATCCGACTATAACCTATTCCGATCCACGCAACACTTCTTGAAAGGCCGCCGATTCGAAGCATTCGATGACGTTGAACAAGCATGTCAAGAGTTCTTCAATTCAAAGCAGCCGAAATGATACTTTGACCAAATCCGAAAGCTTGCAGACCGATGGCAGAAAGTAGTCGAAAACGATGGACTGTACTTCGAAGATCAATTGTTATTTATTTACAATAAATTCTTGCACAAACAATTGTATTTTCATTCTTGACCGGGAACTTTTAGGACAACCTAATATTTCTTCTAATATTGCTTCTCCTGGTGGATCTAAGAAAAATATCGAAGGATCATTAGATGCCTAAATATTGATCAATTGTACCTTATTCTGAAGGATTTAAAAACTTTAAAAAATGCATTGTTAAAAGCAACTAACAATGAATTAAATTTAAAAATTATATCACGATCTCATAAAATTCAAAATATGTTCGTAATAAATCGATTACACCTTAAACACTTTGTTCTGATATTGAAGAGAGACTGCCCGTCATCTCTGTAAACGAATTCAAGAACATGGTCGAAAAGAGAGTAAGAGTAATATTGCAGAACATAGGAATCAATGTAAATGTGATGTTAATATTGATAATTTCAAGACTATTAGAGCATTTTGACAGTAATTGGGAGAGAGTGTCGTGTGAAGCATTGTTAATTAGATCACGTTGCCCTAAAATCAATGTTCAATCGGCAGTGTCAACCAGCTTATTGAGAATTGTTGATTAGCATGATTTCATGCAATCGATTACATAATCATCACTTTTGTATTAATATAAAGGTGAATTGATTATTAATTAGTGACCTGAAGATGACGGTAGATCCGTCGAAATATATTATCAATGGATGAGTTTTGTTAGTAAAAATATACTTCAAGTGTCCCTGGTTCCTTGCATGGTATCCACGTGTTCCCTGTTTCACATTTTCATTTCAGCATCTTTTTTAAATTGTAAATATTAAAGTTAAATGAAAGTAATTTGCTGAAATGTTCATTTTGAGCCTCAGGATGAAATGAAAATATTACTTATGTTAATGCAAAAACTGTTTTGTATAAACTATTTGAATTATAGAGCTATTTATATATTATTATTATCACTTAAACAATTATTGAACGCGTTTTAACCTATCTGCCCTCCTTCTAAATCAAATTGTAGGTGCATCACTGATTTATTAATTTTATAAATGTATAAAAACCGAACTTTTTTGAGAATATTGAATTTGTGAATTCTATAAAACACACCACATGAACCAACTGACCAGGTTAATTTAGTTGTTTCATATTGAACTAATAGGTTATGTCCTTCCTCTGCCACTGGGCACATATGACCTGTCATTACGCTGTCTTTAAGAAACTGAAAATCAGAGTTGATTATTATTTTGCAAAATAATTCATATTAACTCTATGGAGACAGGCTTCATTTGCTCCATCGAAAATGTGGCAAGTCAATTGAACAATTGATCCGTGCCAATCTGTTGTTGATATATTTCGTTTGGATGACGAGTCGGGAGATTCCTATCCAAACATAAAGAGAAATCAATGACACTGACTTTAGATACAAAAATGAGGAATAACTGGTAATTTATCGATTTTTTCTTCCTCTGAAAAGTTCATTGATGATATAATATTTATACTTTTCCGAAGAGATCTCAATAAGAAAACAGGAACTGATATTTTTTTGTTAAGTCCGATGTTATGTAAACCATCACTGAATCCGAGTTTTTCTGAACAGTTCACATAACGTTCCATATAATGCCTCCAACTCAAAATAGAAGAACGAATACTGTTAGAGTTAATTTCCTTTGGAGTGTTTAGCGTTACTAAAACACGTAGTGAATATAAGACTGTTATAGCTATTTGAAATATTGAATAATGATAAAAGATTACTTAATTAATGTTTTTAAAAACTTCTGACCAATATAAAAACCTACGTCTTAAAATATATTTAAATTGTGATTTCATAACTATTTTATTGAGTATGATACTCTATAAGGGTCAGAATACTATACACCAATGAGGATTCATAATTATTAAAAAAAATTTTGGTATCATAAATATTTAATTAATTTGACGGTAATAGTGGTAAGGTTATGAGAATAACTTTTACTAATAAATCTTGTTTGTGAAAAGTTTAAAGACCATCTTCAGTTGCATAGAAAACATATTAACACATAAAATATATTTTGGAAATCATTAAAAGATTTTGCAGTTACATAAGTTTAACGGCAGTGCATAGTCAAGATGAAGCAACAGTAATTACAACGATCCAACATAAGTAGATATTTAGATTTGGAGCACCAGCAAGTATTCATGTAGACCGAGAGAAAGTATTCGAGTCAAAAAGTTTTAAAGAATTTATAAAATCTATGTCAATTACAATTCACTTTTCCAGACCATATCATCAAAGAGAAAACTGGAGAACAAAACGTCAATAACATGAAAATCTTTTGAAATTTATTTTTTATCTCTATATACCGTAATTGTGGCAAGAAAATACTTTTTAAATTAAAGATTAAAATCATTAGTGGTTCTAAGTAAGATAAATTCTTAGGACGTTTGATTCCTGTTTCAACACAGGCAGAAGAAATATTATTTGCATTCGATGTGTACTGTCCACACTGAGCAGAAATTATCAGATTTTTTGTGCATCATCTTACGGATGAAGATGTCCTATTAAGTACAGACTCAACTAATTTAAATTAATTTTCAAGTATAATTTGAAATTAGAATGTCAAAAACCTTATAATTATAAATTCATGCATCTGAAATTATTGATAGAAATCGAATTTCTATAAGGTTCGTTCCAAATTAAAGGGTTGCCTCATAAGTTTTTTCGTAAAAAAACACGAAAAAAACACCAAAATATAATAAAATATAAAGTATTTTATCAATCGTCCACATCATGGAAATGCGAAAAGTAGTCGCCATTGTGCTCAATACATCTCAGTTAACGTCCAAGGAGGCTGCGTATCCCATTTTGGAAAAAAATCACGCGGTTTCTTATCAAACCAATGTAGAAGATCTTCGTTGATATCGTTGACACCGGCATAATTCTTTCCTCTAAGTTCACATTTCATTGGAGAGAATATATAGTAGTCAGATGGTGAGAGATTGGGGGAGTATGGTGGATGTGGTAGTACGATGAATCCAAGCGCATTCAGCTTGTCCTTGGTCTTAGCAGCCGTATGCGGACGAGCATTATCGTGGAAATAATGAACATTATGGCTTTCTCCATACAGCAACCGTCTGCGCCTCTGCCGAACGGCGATAATGAGACGATCCAGCTGAGTACAGTAGACATCCGCATTGATTGTAGCCTTTAGAGGTAAGACATCTAACAAGAGCAGTCCTTTGCTGTCTCAAAAGACGAAGCTGAGATGCTTTCGTTTTGTCAGTCTTCGTGCCGGTGTTGCGAGTGGGTTTTCATCCGATTTTCCCAATGATATATTGTTGAAAGCGCCTTCGTTGTCCCAGTACACCCATATCTCATCGCAGGTGATGATTTTGGAAGGAAATCATTCCGGTGATAACTATCCAATAGCTGTTGACAAATTCTTTTACGATTATCCTTGTTCTGTTGCGTCAGAACGTGTGGCACCCAGTAATTTTCCAGGTATCTGTATCCCATTGCATTCAAGTGCCGACACATCGTTGTTTTATCCTGATCAATTCCCTTTACAATGTTCCTCGTTGTTGCACACTTGTCTTCAGTCAGAAACTCGATTATCTTCTGGTCTATGTCAAGAGAGAGCCGCCCTTCGCGGACTTGATCGTCTGTGTTAAAGTTGCTTTCACTAAATTTGGAAATCTACCTTTCACATGTTCTCTGTGAGACTGTTCCAACTCCAAGGACCGTGTTAATTTCGTCAGTCATCTGTGAGGGTGTTAAATCCCTTTTCCAGCAATAGCAAATTAATTTACGAATATCAGAGCGATTAAAATCCACTAGGATGATGAAAATGTGCGAAATTTACGAAAATGCTATTATTTTATTAAAACAAAAATTCATTTAGAACAGAAAATAAAAATTATTGATTATAAGTAGATCGCAAATGCCATTTTATCTAATTCACATTTTATTAGGGATTGCAAATATATAAGAATTATTTATGTGATGCAAGAATATTTGCAGTTAACATAGATATATGTGAACGACAAACATATGAGGCAACCCCATACTAATCTACCAAAATTTTCAACATCAAAGAAGTAATGAATCAAGAGATTTTAAAATATATGCAACATTTACAAAATAGTCCATACAACAAGGTAATGAAAATTTTTTGTTTGTTATCATTGTAGGAAATCGGGACACGTTCGTCGAGCAACATTATTGTCCAAAAATATCCAAAGCTTGATATGGAGGTCGTGATGTTGGATCTTCGATTCGCCATGGGAGAAACTGATAACGATACAGATCTTCGACCTCCAATCTTACAAAACCCAAAACATTTGAAAAATCTTCAAAGATTTGATTATGGGCTCGTCTATCTAAAGTTTATCTTGACCATGTGCGGTTGTAAATTGAACGATCGATCGAAAACGTATCATTCCAAACGGGACCGCGACACTTACAACCAAACCGTTGATTATATCAAGCCTATATTTTGATTGTTCAAGAACAAAACCATGTCTGCCAATATTCTCGATTCCATGGTCACGTTGTGACTCGATTGGAACTATTTAAAGCGATCGAGGCATATATGCAGCTGACGATCGGTAATGTCTTATGACTGTTGGGAGTGACGAATCACGATATTCACGCTCGTACCGCCCAGGAGAAGATCTATACAGAAAACGTAGCTCAAGTGTTGAGTGATGGAAGGGCAGAGAAAGTATGTTCATGCGGTGAAACGATTAATAAGTCGAAACCAGATGTATTATGTGACAGATTCGATTAGATCGGTGAATTATAAAGGTAGAAATAATTAACTCTCGTCGTTACTTATGTTTATTGATTTTTTTTGTATTGTAAACGTTTCTCATTTCAAAAAAGATCAAATCATAAATAATAAAACTATATAGAAAAATAGATACTGCTCAATTGTGCGTTTTTGTTTGGATGGTATTTTCTCGATATTAGATATAAAGAAAAATTTTCGACGATAATTCATCTGTAAGGAACTACTCGCAGTAAAGATATTTATGATTCGTTTATAACTTTTAATAGCATATTCATCAAGACTTACTTTTGGGGTACGAATTATCTTTGAAAATATTGAGAGAGCTGTCGATTATCGATTTATTCGCGTGCTCACAAGTGTCTAGGAAATGGATGCAAATTTGCCAGAATGATTTATTGTAGTTGAAAAAAGGGGCTGAATTAAAAATTCTAGACTTCAATGAGAATCTATTATGCTTCCCTCCCTAACGACCCAGAAATACAATATTGTCGGCTATGCAGCCCCACTACGCCCGCCCTAAGCAACCAACATTGGGCATATATCAAATTATATTGGACTAAAACAAATATATCGAAATATAGTACTAAAATTACTACCCGAAATTGATGTTGCACGAACGCAACATTGGTCGGAGACAAGAATTTTTATCCCATTTCTGCAGACGTGTTCTGGATTGCATGTTCTAGTTTACTAAATGAGTAATGTTCCCGATCTTAGTCGTTGCTTGCTCGTGTTCATAACATTCGTTATCGTTTGTTGCTCGTATTATGCGTACTTTATCGAAATGTGTATCTTTTGGTCAGAAAATATTGTTCAACAAATTTTTCATAATAATTTATCATTTATTGATGATTTTATTCTTGTATTCTTATTTCTCAACCGCCCCCAGTTCCATCGAAGTTTTATTTAAACTCCGATGAGCACGCGGTAGTACTGGGTTTAACTGAAGATAAAGTAAATTGGAGAAAGTATTTGGGCAAATTAGCGGCGACGAAGAATCTCAAAATCTATTCTCGCGACATCGGAGCGAACGTGAGATTCTGCACGTTTTGTCAACTTATCGAACTCGATTGAGCGCCTCACTGCTCGACTTGCGGTAGTTTGATCAATGACCGCGTCGATTCAAACTGCATCGCACGTGGGCTAGATGGCGGCCTTATTCCAAATAATATTGCGCCATCTGAACTCGGTAATTTAATTTTTGCCGTATCCGGTCTTCTCCATTTATCTTGCCAGGTAAAGCGTCGTGGTTTCATGTGCTCATCCGATCACCGATTCCAGACTCTCGTCTATCCCGTTTTAGGAGTGTATAGTGCACAATTGGAAAGGCTAGATCAAACTTTGAGAAAAAAGAACCCGCACTGATAAGTCAGAAGGGCGTAATTATTCATCATGCTAATGCACAACCACATACCGCAAGATTCACGGCGGATAAAATACGTCAGTTGGGATATGAAGTTCTACCACAACCTGGATATTCTCCAGATATTGCACCATCTGATTAACGTTGGAGACAAGTAGTTGAAAACAACTGCGACTATATTGCTGATTAAATTCTTTTGTTTGTTTAAATAAATTTGTTTCAAACATTTTTTAAAACGACATTAATTATTACCAGACCTAATACAAAAGAAAAAAGTTAAAAAATGAAACTTTTTAGTGATTTGGCCACAAATGGATTAAATACATAATTGTTCATACGAAATTTATATTTTTTCATATTAGGGTGAACCAAAAGTCTTTTCGAATTTTCTACGTTTTGTTGTTCAATTGTTTCTTATTACCAAATAAAGATATTTTATATACATGTGTTATATGTTTTTAAAGCTCTTGAACTGCTCTATCACAATATATATTAAAACTTATAATTAGTCGTTAATATAATTTTTATGGTCTTTTAGAAAAATCATGGAAAATTTTGAAATTCGTGTTCTTTTACGCCATTACTGGAAACAGGGCTTAAACGCAACTGCAGCAACAAAGAAGATTTACGAAGTTGAAGGCGATAATGTGGTCTCAAATCGTACTGCACAAAATTGGTTCAAAAGGTTCAAGGAAGGCGACATTGACCTCGGAGACAATGCACGTTCAGGCCGACCTATCACTGTAGATTTCGGAGCAATTCGTGAAGCCGTCGAGATAAATCCGTCAATAAGTACTCGCAGATTGTCGGCCGAACTCGATATTCCTCAAACATCCATTGTACGACACATTCACGCTCTTGGCAAGGTCAATAGACGATGTCGAGAAGTGGCTCATGAATTGACACAAATTCAAGCCGAAAAGCATTTCGAAACTTGTAAAAAATTGCTTGAAAATCCGCGCGATGACCGCTTCATCCGTCGAATTGTAACTTGCTATGAAAAGTGGGTTTACTTCAGTAATCCATACCAACAAAATCAATGGTTGGACCCCGGACAAATGGAGAAACCGGTAGCGAAACGAGATCGTTTCTCAATGAAGGCACTTTTGTGTGTTTGGTGAAATTTCGAAGGCGTGATTCACTTCGAGCTGGTTCCAAATGGTCGTACCATCGATGCTGACCTTTACTGCGCCCAACTTGATCGAATGTATGCGGTACTTGGCGAGAAATACCCCGCTTTGATCAATCGAAAGCGAGTTCTTCTACAACAGGACAATGCAAAACCGCACACCGTCAAACAAACAAAGGAAAAAATCAAAAATCTGGACGCTTTTGAACTTCTTCCACACCCACCGTATAGTTCGGATCTTGCACCATCCGACTATCACCTTTTCTGCTCCATGACACACTTTCTTCGTAGTCGCAGCTTCAATAATCTGGCCGAGGTCGAAAACGGGTGTCACCAGTTCTTCGCTTCTAAGAACAAGGATTGGTACCGCAGCGGGATCGCACAACTTGCCCATAGATGGGTTCAAGCTATAGATTCAAATGGCCTTTACTTTGAAACTTAAATGTTTTTTATTTGTTGTAAAATTATGTTTAAATTTTTAATAAAAAATACGAAGACTTTTGGTTCACCCTAATAAATTTATATTTTTTGCATATCAAATGCAGAATTTTAAATATTAATTTCATAATTGAATTAATAAATATTTTTAAAAATTTACCTAGCTCGTGAATAACGTATACATTGTTGATTAAATATATTAAGATTTTGCTTCTGAACTTTCTGTGCAAACCAATAAAATTCCGATCTGAGCCTACTAACCCCAGTGGATATAACTTCTAATATTTCATACTTAGACCCTTCAGATTTTAATTTATTCTACTCGCTCCAAAATATTTCCAATCTTTTCCAAACTATCAAAATCTACAGGAAATTATTTTTCCACAGCAAGGATTACATCTGTCAGGAGTATGCAATTATAAAAATACCTGGACGTTCGACCGATGTGAGAAAAAAAATGCAAATGTTAAAAAAAACTACTTGAATGATGCAACCCGAATTGTTTGTTACAATCCAATACTTTCGAGTGATTTTTTCAAATAAAACATAAAAGTAGTTTAAAATTAGCAATAAAAATAAGTGGAAATTTTATCTCTATAAATACTTTCTAAATTTCAATAATTGATAAAGGATATTAGAAAGAAATAATTTGTACAAAATATATATTTCATTTATTAACATGGTGTACCTGGAGTACTACTGGTTGGCTCGTCTTTGATCTTTGTGACATCATCTTGAGATTCAGATTCAGAGTCGTTTTCTGGAGAAACATCAAGCAATGTTATACACATGTGCCCGGAACATTTGGTGGGAGGATTACGATGGAAAAGAAATAGAACCAGCGGTTCGTTATAATGAAGTGATAATCGAGAAGCTGCTTGGAAATAAGAAAATTCATCTTTTATAATTTCTTCATTTCTGGCATCGATATGAGTTCCGGTACCGGTTATTTGGATTCTGAATTATTAATTTCATGTTACGTATATTGGTAAATGCACTGTTTTACGCCTCACTTCAATTTATTTTCGTGATCATCTTGTCCGTAAAAAGGTTTACCGCATTGTCGAAATAAATTTGACAGTTTTCTACTATAACTATCTGAACAACTAACGACTTGCAATTGTTTAACAAGAGTCGTGATCAATTTATCCATGCTGAACCAGATATAACCATGAATTCCGAACATTTCTCGCATTTTGTCTTCGAAATTCACTGTGTCTTCACAACTGTCTAATAAATCTTTAACTAAATTAATTGCTTCTTGATAGTAATCTTCGGGATTTAATTGATCTAAAATTTATCTCGATTATTTCTTATTTTAAATACAATTTTAATCTTTTATCTAGTCTGGTGATCACTAGATTAGTATTGTTCCGATAAATATTTGATAATGTAGATTTTATAAAAAATCACTACTTATTTATTAGCAAAAATATTACCAAAGTATTTATAATATTTATTTAATAATAACGGATAACATGAAATAGTAGGACACCTACTATTTCAATAGTAGGTGGAAAAAAAATTGAAAAGGCGCCCAATATTGGTTTACACCTACTATTTGGTGCTTTTGTTTTGAACTTGTCTTAAACTTGAAAAATAAATAAGAATTAAACTGGAAAAA
>MQRK01246317.1:21677-36506 GCA_001938485.1 Girardia tigrina
AATTAAATATTGACAATCCATCTGGTTAGGAGAGGCACAATCCCAAATCAACATACAACATTTAAACATACAAAAACTACACAAAAACATCCACACACCAAATATTCCTCACATTTACATTTACAATTAACATGTTTTTACGAATTTTCTTGTGACTCTTTTCGGTTCATTTCATGATAACTCCTTAACCAGATGTTTGGTTCATCTCACATTGCCAGTTCTACTTACCAAAAATGGGCCACTGAGCACTTTTATACAACGTTTAACTTCGACAAAAATATTAAAGAAAGATACACTTCGTGCCCATTTTAAGTTTGAGAATAAGTTGAAAACATTTCGCCCGCAATACTTCTAATTATTTGCTTTACCAGGTGATACAAAATCACAAATGCCAGCTATCATGAGGGAAACTTTGGAGGGAACCAGCTACTAGATGGTTCGATTAGTCTTCCACCCCTATACTCATGTTCGACAATCGATTTGCACGTCAGAACCGCGGCAGTCTACTATCACAGTTTCATATGACTTCACCCTGCACAAACATAGTTCACCATTTTTCGGGCCTCTACATGATCACTCAAACTCCACACAGATGCAAACATCTTTAGATGGGTCGTGGCTGCACTCGGGGGGAATAATTCCACCAAGGTTGCATCATAGCTTACCGAAGTAAACCTTTAAATTAATTTCGCTGTAGTGTACCGAAAGGCCCTTTGAATCGCAATCATAAAAAACTCCTTCGTCCGTCTTAAAAAATAAAAAAGGGTAATTGGATTATGGGGTGTCCGATAGCCTAAACTGTTATACGAAATGAAAACCAGGTATAAATATATTAATCCCTGGATCCCAGGATTACAAAAATAAAATCCCGAAATCATGGGATTGTAAAATTGACCTATACGTAAGGTTAAAATTATTTTATTTATTTTTATAATTATTATTATTCGAAAATACTTATTGGGTGATAATTTCTTAAAATTATTAAGATAAGCAATACACATCACCGATTGACTTCTCAAACAGATTTCTTTTTCTGATTGACTAATTTTGTTTTTAGAGTGAAATGGTTGTGTTAATCATCCATTTGGACACGCTAAATATTCAGCAAGTTCAATCTAAAAAGCTGATTTAGTCTTGTAGATTAGGTTAAGTAAAATTAGTGAAATCATTAATATATATAGAGCATTTTCACATTTTCTTTAGTCCTCTTTAGACAACTACTGACAGATTTCAGAAAATTAATGAGTAAAATTAGCAGGTTTGGGATCGATCTTTATAGTGTATGTTCTCAAATTTACATGATCAAATTTCTGTTGTTTGATGTTTGACTGATAAGAACAAATTATAGAAAATTTGCCAAGACCTACTGGTAATTTTTCCATCAAAATTAATATAAAACAGTGTCTTATATTTCGAGAAACACGGTAGATAAAAATTGGATTGGAACTAATTTCAAACTTTTTGCAATACAGTCTCACCTCGCTAACCGCCTAGAAATTCATGGAACCGTTTTAAATACTATTGAAAACCCCTTTGAACCGCCATTCCCTCGAAGTCCGCCAACCGCCAATACAAAATAAGAACACACATATATGAATCACTCTTTAAACCGCCAAAGTGAGTATAAGATGAGTTTTTGTAAGATCCCCTTTGAGATAAAAATATGGAGATAAAAGAAGTTAGACTTGGATATTAATGTTTAAAAAAAAATTACTGATGCCTTGAAAATGGTGAATCAAATTTTAATCATATTAATTTAAAATATTGAGAAAAATAGGTACAACTCATGTTTATCAAGAGAATTCGTAATGAAATTAAAAAATTATGATTTCTAAAATTAATTGTAAAATTGGATATTAATGTTGTAAAAGGAGCTTCTGAGGCCTTGAAAAATATTAGGTTGGGGAAAAAGTAATCCATTATTTTAATCCATTATTTATCGATCAAAAATATGCTCTTTGTCAAGGTAACATTTCACAGTAATTTCACAAAAAAATTTTTACTTTTTTTATTCAGTTCTGAGTTACAGGGTGTTAAAAATGGAAGTCAACAAAGAAAAAATTCGGTACATTTTACAGTTTTTATTCGATAAAGGCGAAAATGCAAGCCAGGTGGCTGTTATTGTGAATGGTGTTTATGGTGCAAATACTGTAACAGCTAATTACACGCAATTTTGATTTCGTCGATTCCGTGGAGGCATTTTTGATGTTAAAGATGCACCTTGCACAGGCAGGCCTATCGTTGAAAATGTCGATAAAATCTCGACAATGATCGAAGTTGACCGGCATGTTAGTAGTCGTAGCATCGCACAGGAGCTGAAGATCGACCACAAAACGGTTTAAAAACATTTGGGCAAAGCAGGATTCAATAAGAAACTTAATGTTTGGGTTCCACACAAATTTTAACACCAAAAAACATGATGTATCGAATTTCCATCTGCGAAGCCTTGGCCAAACGAAATGAAATTGACCCATTTCTTAAACGTATGGTTACTGGGGATGAGAAATGGGTCACATACGACAATATTGTACGAAAACGATCGTGGTCAAAGCACGGTGAAGCACCTCAAACGGTCGCCAAACCAGGACTAACGGCCAGGAAGGTTCTACTGTGTATTTGGTGGGACTGGAAAGGAATCATTTATTATGAGTTGCTTCCGTAAGACCAAACACTAAATTCAGATCTGTACTGTCAACAACTGGACCGTTTGAAGATAGCAAATGATGAGAAATGACCAGAATTGGCCAACAGAAGAGGTTGGGAAATTTTAATGCATCCACCATATAATCCGGACCTGGCACTAAGCGATTACCACCTTTTTCTCGCATTAAAAAAATTTCCTGAGTGATAAGAAATTGGGATAAATAGAAGATTGTGAAAATAAGGATCAAGACTTCTACGAGAGAGGCATTATGAAGCTACCTTCAAAATGGCAAATAATTATACAACAAATTTGACTCCAAGAGGACAATCCGAAACATGTTAAATAAAGTTTTGAATTTCACGCCAAAATAATGGATTTCATTTTCCCCAACCTAATATTAATAAAACTTTAATCATATTAATTGATTTAAAACAAATATAAGATTTTATAGTATATGGGTTTTGATTTATGTTTATTTCTCATTTGTTTTTATTTTTGATTTATTTTTATTTATCTAACATAAAAAATGTCAAAAATAAGTAAAATTAATGACAGTTGATAGTTGGTATAATTCATTGAAACCTCGATAATCCGCCAAATTATGGCGGNNNGAGGGTTTCGTTAAACCGCCATTTTTTTCTGGTACCAAGTATGGCGGCTTAACGAGTTGAGACTGTACATATTTCCTTTAAACATCAGATGAACTGATATCATAGGAATTTCTGATTTATATGATCATCTAAGAACTGATGTTTGACTTCTTCATTCTCGTTTTCACTTGATTTTACTGTTCCATTTACTAAACGATCAAAAGCGCAGCAAGTTTGGAATATCTTTTCTGGTCAGGACTTTGTTTAGTTTGAGATATTAATATTATATTTTCATTCTATAACATTAAATTCATTGAGGTATTCACTAAACTTTAGGTAAGCTTTTATAAATTTTCAGAGGCCCTAATGTTTTCAAGCAACACATTTTTCAAGTTATATGTTCTTGGAACAGTAGGGATATTTGTTATGTAATATTACTTGTTCAATTCTCATAATTAAAACATTTACCTATTTTAAAGCATAAAAACAAAGATTATAAATAATAATAATGCTAATTTAGTATATTTCGTTTTTATTTTCAAAATATGTATAAATAAATGAAAAAAATACTTTAAAATTTTTAAAAGAAATAAAACAAATTCTATACTTGATTTTTTATAAAGCAGCAAATCTGCTACTTCTTTGATGTTTTGCTTTTTCTCTTCTTTATATTTAGAAACTAATTGTTCTGCTTTAACTTTCAGTGAAGCCAGTCGGTCTATGAGGAGATGATAGAGACGAATGAAAATGTACCTGTCATAATAGAAAAGATGTCAAGTAGACAAGCAATGAATAACTGGAGAAAGTACCATTGTTTATTTCCAAAAAATAGTTTATAATGGTTTTCTTTGTCATTACTACTTTTATTACGTGATGCAGACTGTTCGGACTGGGATATATTTATATTAATCGAATCATCTTCATCGTCGGATACTTGAAACCTTTCGTCAATAAAAATATCCTGCATGGTAATTCTCATCTGAAACACCAAATTAGTATTGAGTAGAATTTATATGATAGATTATAACCAATATTTTCATGTTTGTCTTATCATCTTTACTGAAATTTGTTTGGCGCTTCAAATGGTGTATCACTAAAGAAGCTGCGTCTGACAATAGATCATACCAATCCAATTTGTCGAATAAATACATCTTTTGTTGAAATGGATAATCCAGAATTGATTTGGCATACTGAGAATCGCAAGGAAACAAAAGTAACATATGGTAATCGGGAGACGGTTTGATTTTTTCATTAAATTCAATTATTCCACCAGAACCATAAGCATGGATACCCCATTTTTCAGGTTTTTCTAATTTCCAGGTACGTTTGGTGTGTAGTATTGATTCAATCAATTCATTTATAGGGATGATGTCTTGGTAGTTATTTAGATACAGTGGTTTCAACTGAAAAATACAACTTCGTTGTGAAAATAGTAAAATAGAAGAAAAAACTAATTTGTTTGTTAAAAAAGTAAAAGTTTGTTAAGAAAAATAATAAAAATTTTCTCATTGGAAATATAAAACCAAATATACATATTATAACAACTTTGATAGCAGAATAGCTATTATAAAATAAATTATCAAATATTTAAATCATATTTAAATCATATTAAACGAATTTAGTTATCAATATCAATATTTTGATGTAAAAATTTTGTTTGCACTAACTTTAACATTATTAAAAATGCTTTATCGTAAATTTTTTTCTTATACATTTGGAAAATTACTTTTATATTTTGTTTTGCATTATAAATAATGTACTAATTTATAGTGACAATAAGTACTTCAAGTTTTGGTTTAATGGATATACCAATTTATCTTTCATAATGTATTTCTGGCCATTGTCGTGAGTACCTGTCAATACCCATTGATCAGGACGTGATCAAAATAATACATTAGCTCAGTTTCCACTGTACGCCTGTTTCAGTGAATGGATGATTCCAACTTTTGGTAAGACTGACAATTCTAATAGTGTCTATATGGTTGTAAATTAGATTTTTTTAATGCTCTGAATTCTTCATATAATTTTACTATGTAATATCCCCCCTCCTTATCACACGCTACCGTTTTGCATTTATATATACTGCTGTATATATGATGGTTTTACTTTCAATTTTCTTTTTTAAACATAACTTCGTGAATCTATGTCTATTTAAATTATTTATTTCGATTGTGGCCGATTGTCCAGTCTATATATCTATTGAGTGTGTAATCAGTACTTTCCTCAAGTCGGTTCGTGCTCCGATATTGTTCATATTTTTCTTTTCGTATTGGCTGAAACATCACAAACATTGAAGAGACTTACCATCATTTCTGCAAGTGGATCAAAGAGTATAGTTGATTGTAGAAGATGAATAAAAGTGATTTCGATAATTTAAATAGTTAAAGAAAATGATTTGTGCAAAAGATTGAAAAATTATTATGATAAACCAATCTTAAAATTAATATTCAAGTCTCCCTTTAAAATTCTCTCACTGCTAAAAACTGTAAACAACCTTATTTTTAAAATCTTAATTAATTACTAAAATAAATTTTTAAAATGGTTAAAATAAATATTTTTTAATTAAACTTTTAATTAACATGTTAAGTGCAAAATTCTAATTTTTAAAAATTTTATATAGAAAATTGTTATTAAATTACCAACTTATTTTATTAGACTGTGCTTTCGTACATTTAAAAAAATTAAGACACAAAATACAATTATACTTACTACCCGGTAGATGTAAAATTTCAGATACATATAATGACATGTAGTTCCATGGCATAACTCAAAACGTTGCAAGATTTTTAATTAAACTATAATTGTAAATTTTGATCATTTAATTTAATTTTTAGTTGTTAAATGAAGTTCAACAATTTATAACGGCTATCCTATCGTGATTTGGGGCATTATAACTTATCTTAGATTACCTACTATGATAACGTAAATTACTGACAATTCCGCATTTCGCAAATTGGTTGTAAATAAAAGTGATGACCTCTAGGGTCCCTTCCAAGATCTGCGCAATAGCATTAAATGATTCCCCATTTCACGTTTTTTTATGATTAACGGATGTACTTCTGCAAAAATTAGTCTCATTTTAATATTAGGGTTAAGTCATATTTTCAAATAATTTGTAATTTTACAATATATATTTCTACTGATCACAATTTCGTTCATTGGAGCAAATAAAAAATAATTCTATTTTTTTAAATCAGATGTTTAAATTATTATGTGAGCTTTCAAATAAGAAAAGTGAGCTCTGGAAACTTAATATTTTATATATTTCTACTGATCACAATTTCGTTCATTGGAGCAAATAAAAAATAATTCTATTTTTTTAAATCAGATGTTTAAATTATTATGTGAGCTTTCAAATTTCCAGTGAGCTCTGGAAACTTAATATTATGTTTTTTCTCAAACATCCAGGCTTCTCCTTTATCTTTTTTTATCCTCGAGATCATATCAAAGATTATTAGGAGAAAATATGGCTATCTTGTTTATATCAAGATCGATTCTTGCTGTACCGCAACAATCATTAGCTTCAATTAATTTTGAGATGCCTGGAATTCTGTTTCTTTGGATAATAAGCAATCCCTCGAGAAAGAAAAAACATAATTTTTTCACATTTTCAATAGCTCACTTTATACATCAAACACATTTTCTAAAAACTATAGAATTACTTTCGATCAATCGATAATTAAAAAATTAATCAGCTGAAACTATTTACGTAAGCTGAAAATAACAATCTAATTTGAAGTTTCCCTTGCTACGCAAAAAGAATTTGTGTGATTATTATTCTACATTAAATCTTACTAGGTAAGTTTTTAAGAGTTAACTTTAATTATTAAATATGGTATACTTTATTTATACTCAAGTTATTAGATATAACGATTACCTTTATAATTCCATCTAGCTGACATAAAAGAGCTTTAGGTCTTGTCATACCAGAATCTTTATTTCTGAAATTAATTGCTTGGTAATCTAATGATTTTAGTAGATACATGTCTTGGTCACGCCAATGTCTTCGAAATTGTTTTATTTTCTCTTTCCATTCTATATCCTTTTCTTTCAGTCGTTCCAGGACGATAGGAACTACTACAGCTGGATAATTTTTTAATCCATTGATAATATCTATTGCTTTGTCCCCGTAGATTCTGTTTAATTCATAATAAATTATTTGTTCAATTTAAATCATTTATTGATAATATTCTTATTAAGTTTCGATTAAAGATAAAGTCAAAATAAAATCTGAAAATTTTTAACTTGTGAAATTGATCGGATCGAAATACAGATAAATAATGTGTAGTAAGAAAAAATATAATGACTATAATACAAAAATAATTTTAAAAAAAGTTTTCAGAGTCATAATTTAAAATTCAAATATTAATTAAAAGTAGGAAACTAGAATAATAATAATTTACAGTAAATGGAATTACACAATACATATGAAAGTTTTATATATTTTTATTTGAACACTATGAATACCAGAGTTTTCCATATAGAGATCCACACAGGGCTTCCATTTGGGATTTTCCTTCAATTGGACTCAATTTTTGGATAATAATTTACCAGTTAATATGTTTATTACTGGTCAAAAGAAATTATAGTATTTCTTTCGTTCACGTGTATGGAAAAGTCAGAAATTTATCTCAAAAAGACAGAAGTTGATTGGCAGTATACCCGTCCTTGATTGAAGAACGACAGGAAATTGTTGAAGCAAAGAGATTCAAAAAGATAAGGAAAATATTTAGCTCAATATACTGAGACTGGTTATCGCAAAAAAATAGCCTAACTACTTCACAACTCATTAGATGGTCAAATCTTGGTATCTATGGTTATATTCAAGGGATTGAAAAAAAGCTATTGAAAATACGGTTCCTAACAGTAATGATAATTAGTGTAAACAAAGGTGACTTAATGAATACCAAACCATGGACATTTTGATGCATTTGGAAAACGAGAAGCTTACTTTTCAACACCTCCATAGTCCTGACGTGGGATTCATATGGAACTCAGAAGAAATTTTGCAGCACATACATAATCTAAAATGTATCGTAATACCAGGTAAATTGCGACTTTGCTCAACCCTTAAATGTCAGCATTAATACTTGTTTAAAAACTGTTCTACGTAATGAATTGGGTAAATGGGTAAAAGAGGAATCACCTGAATACACCTCTAAAGGTTAACAAAAACTACCCCCTACTATAATATAGTTGAGATGGTTGTTGTTAATTTTATTACTGTTCAAACTCATTCAGTTGACTGTGAGATTGAATTGTGATGTTGCTATTACAGGAAGTACCTATGTAGAAGCTAAACCAGAAAATTTATAATATTTTTAATGATAAAGCTATTCTTCGGGTCAACAAAACTGAAGATGTTGAAAATGATTAAGTTGGAAGTGAAGAAACATTTATAGAAGATGAAAACCAGTCAAATTGTAAAGAAAATGCGTCTGATATTAATGACAGTGATAATGACATTTCTTAATCTTACCACATTTTGGTATTTTGTTACTTTATGCATACTTTTTACTGTATTATACGGAACTCTATATAAATAGTAATAATGAATAAATTATTGTGAAAATATATAATATTTTAATAATTTTATTATCTTATGCACACTTACCAGATAGAATCTCGTGTTCAAATAAAGGTTCATAGGCTTTTATTTGGGGACAGTTTGAGGATGAAAATGTCAAAAATACAAGACATAAACAAATTTAGTTAAGTTATAAGTTCTTTATTCCGAATCTTCGTTCCCTTAATCTCTCCTCTAATTTAACAGATCGAATGCACTTTCAATAGTGATTCATTTATTTGTATGTAGTCTAATTAGCATAACACTGTGTTCCACTCATTATTCTGGAAGAATTAAAAATTTTTTCTATCAGATAGTTTAAAATAAAATATTTTATGTTTGTGTGAAATGAAATGTTATATGGCAAGCACCGAGTTAAATAATATAACTGCACGATCTTACATATGAAGTTTTTGAAAGATTCTGACATCAATCAATCTTATTTTTCCATTCTTTTTATTAGCTTACTTTCTCTATATATATATATATATGGAATTTAGAAACCTGTTTTTCAAGGCTTTTTACTCAATCGATTTTCTCCAATCTTTGCACACTCACTCATTCTCGATGACAATAAATGATTAGGTAAAAATTTGATCGAAAGAAACTTTTTAAGATCTCAAAATGGGAAAATTCGGAGTTCCCGAGCAATATTAATTTCAAGATATCTATTTATTAATTATAAGTAGTCTTTTAATGTTTATTTAATTAAAATTTTTGAATCTAAAATTTTAAAAAATTTGTTGGAAAAGTAGAGTTTTGTCTGCATAAAGAATGGATATAAAAAATTTAATTTTGGATTTACTAGTTAATAGTAGAATTTTTAGTTAATTTCTTAAGTTTAATTTTTGTGCCTTTTCTAATAGGTTCATTTATAATCATCTATAACAACCATGACATAAAACTAACCTTTGTATAGCTTTATAAAACAATATCGACGAGCTTCTATACAAATTCTCCTCAAAGTTGAACTCGCTTATTTGTTCTGGAGTCATTTCCTTCAGTCTTATTTGAATGTCTGCTAAACGAATCATTGCTGCTTTATTCATTTCCATCACCATGTCTATTTCATAACGTTCATCTTCAATTTTGAAAACAGATTCTTCATGAACTGTTTTCTTGGAAAAAACAAATGGAGTATCTTCAGCAGACAATGATCGATGGCAAATGAAATTATAGTTTAAAACCTAAATTAAATGTTATTATGATAAATAGAGAATATTTATTGATAAAAGTTACAAAAAATTATTATATATGTTCTCTTTTTGAAATTTATATGAATTTAAATGTAGTACAGTTTATTATTTGATATAGTATTTACTAGAGACTGTGGTAAATCTTAATGTGTCTGGTGCTTCACTATACAGAAAATAAATATTTACTCATGCCATAAGAAGTTTCATACTTGCTTGCTAAAAATACAAAGCTGTCCATCATTAAACAACTTTTCTTACCTACTACTGATATAAATAATATATGGACGTAAATATGACTAGGATTTTCGGAAAGTACCTTTACTAAACGACAAAGTGAATTTTCGATTCTGTTGAACGAAACTACTGATAATACTAAATTAGCTCATTTGTTAGTATGTCAAATAAAATTATACGCAAGACATTGAAGAATTACTAATCTATATTTTGAAATTAATCAATAAAATACTTACTATGACTCTTGTTTTATCGTGTAATCTTTTTTATATGTTGGGTCCTTCTTTAATAGATCCCAAAATATTTTCAAAATTTTATTTTTCAATTTAATAGTGAAAAAGATATAATAAATCAAGATTTCAAATTCGAAACTGTTCGAAAAATCTAAATAAACTACTCAAAAATATCAATTGACCTTCTGGGTAGGTT
Source organism: Girardia tigrina (assembly GCA_001938485.1). Taxonomy (NCBI): domain Eukaryota; kingdom Metazoa; phylum Platyhelminthes; order Tricladida; family Dugesiidae; genus Girardia; species Girardia tigrina. The sequence goes on from MQRK01246317.1 coordinate 32,337, forward strand.
TAATACAATACAAAAACAACATACAACAATTACTACTTGTGCTCCTCAGAATCCAAGGAAGGACATTAAATGACTAAGAAATTTGTATTAAACTCCACCGACACTAAAGGCATCATTTCATCAATAGGCACTAATAAATAGCATCCATCTACTTATATTATTAACATTAACAGGCGTGGAAATTGGCCGTAAAACAAGACCATTTCTTACTAAAATATTTCAACTCACATATTTGAAGGATTTATTTAAACTTTTTCATCAAATAAATAAAATCTTGATGCCACATTGTAATTGTTCCGTGTTGTGTTTCTTCTAATTTTGTATGAATCAATCGGAGAAATATTAATGAATATTTTAATTAATTATCGTAATTATATATATATATATATATATATATATATATATATATATTTAATCAACGATCCTTATTATGCATTGAAAAAATAATGATTATCAAACTACAAATGTTTGAAAAATATAATATAAATTATTAATCAATCATTAGAATTCAAGATCATTTTTATAAGGATTTCGGACAAACAATCTTTTTAATGACAAAAATAAGAGCAATGGTAAAACATAATTCACAAAAAATAGAATGAAGACAACCTGTCTACATATCTTGTTCTTTAATTGAACTGCAGAGCGAGCCTCTGTGAATTCCTCTGGTAATATCCGATAGTGTGACCCACAGATTTCTAATTTGCTTAATTCGATATTTTTTCTCCAAAAGATGTTTTTAGACATCGAATTTGTAACGGCTAAATTAACAATGTTCGGAGGATTGTTTATCAAATTAGATCCAGTGTCGCATTCTTTAACGCTAGAATTTACAACTATAGGCTGAATATATGGAATGCATCAATTGTAGATTCAGCACAATTTTTATAATAAAACATTATGAAAGTAAAATAAAAAATAAAATAAAAAAAATTATAAACTGTATTTATAAATTATACATGTGAGGAATATTTTTGAATGGTGCTTATTGTATGTTGTTTGGTATGTTGTTTTAGGATTGTGTTTCTCCCACACAGACGGAAGATTGATATTTTAAATATTTTAAAACGTCGGATTATTTAATCAATTATTAAAATTTAAACAACCAATTTTAAAATTAAATTAATATTTTATAAATAATATTTTAATAATAATTAAATTGTAATTTAAATTTGTTCGAATAATAAGACGTAAAGAATATTATTAAAAAAATATCAATCAAGAACGATGTCGAGCTACGTAAGTTATACGGATAATTGTTCTAATAACAATTCAAATTGTGATGCAAATAAATGTAATGAAAATTCAATTAATGTTCTTAATAATACGACATAAATATTGAGTTAGCCTTACGATGTTTAAATAAGTGGAAATTTTATTTGGGGTTATAATGCTTCTATATGTTTGCAGCTATAATGAAAAAAAAGTTGAACTAAATATTTATCAACAATCTTTTAATATTGAGTCTTTTGCTCGGTAATTACGAATTTGTCAACTAGTTGAAATCGCACATAATGGTTTGAATATTCGTAGAGAGCGCATCAGGAACAAAATGTACTCGGACAAACAAAAAAGCACAACATTTACACAGCATTGGAGAATTTAGTTAGAAAAAACTAAAAGAGAAAATCATTACAGAGCACAAACAGATCTTAAGGGTTTAGAGCAGTGTCGGGCAAGTTGTGAGCCACAAAAAATTCTGGGGCGTCGCGAACATTTTTGTAAAATATTTAAAATCGTTAAAGTAATTGAACTTGTTATTGAAGTATTACTGTAGCTATATTAGTTGTATTTTTGCATCGTTGTAAAACACACAGTAATTATAATTACCTATGAGTAAATTTATAATGAGTCCCACAGTTGCGCCGCAAAAAGTTTTAAGCTTACTGCGCCGCAACTCGAAAAAGCTTGCCCGACACTGGTTTAGAGCATTTAGATATTTTAATCACATCTAAACATGTATTAAAATTGCCTGCAGATACCAAGTAAATCTGTTTTGCAAATTTAATTTACATGGGTGTCAAAACTCGTTCTTTGGAAAAAAATCATCCTCTCAGAACCCGGATTAGTGAGTATGTACAATCAAAGGACGAGTTATTTATTCTACAATAAGTAGCCGCAGTTCAGAAAATCTCCATTGATAAGACATTACAACAAGTGATTTAATAGAGTCACTTTTTTTCACTACACAAAAACATATTTTTCGCGATCCACGAATGTCAAATTTCGCGATTATGTTACTCTTAATATATATTTAGAGATATCAATTATTATAACTTAACAACTACGATTATTAACACTGAAAAAGGTTTATTGAAATTTCATTTTAAAATAATTTTACACAGTTAAAATTATAATCATGTAAAAAACAATTAATAGCCTTTTATCATTGAGTCGCGGTGAATGTGATCTACTGACTTATTGCAGACCCGACAGATTAGGACACTTCCATCCTTACATAATATCTCATTTCCAAGTTTAACAAAACTCCTGTTATATTTGTACTAGCCATTACGACAGTCATTTTAACAAAATTTATTTTTTTTATATATTCGTGTAATTTAAAGTATTATTTTATTAACTTGTGTAATTTAAAGGATCAATTTATTTACTTTTGTAATTTAAAGCAGGGTTTTTATTAAGGCCATTTTGGGTGTACAATGTACACCTAACTTTTTTAGATGTACGCCCTAAAATTTGGCTATTTATAGGTAAAGCATTGGTTCATTAAAAAATACACACACTGCTATTCCACTAAAATAATTTTATTTACTTGAGTAATTTGAAGGATTACTTTTTACTTGTATAATTTGAAGATCATTTCATTTAGTTGTGCAAATTTGAAAATTGATTATGGTTTTCATTTAACTTCTAATAATATTTATCAAATCAAAACTGCTATTTGTTAATTATCAAAAAATTGCTTCTTAATTATATTAATATGGCAAAAAAGTTTTTTCCGTTACTCCTCTGTATTTCTAATTTCTAAATAAAACAAATATAAAACAACAAATACATATTTCTACACAACAGTATATTCACCATTACAACAAATAACATTTTCAGCATGTGTAAAAAGTTTATCAAATTCATGTGAAAGTTTTTCTCGTGAGAGATTCCTCATAATATCACTGACCGCTTGTAAGACCTCTTCCTCACTTGCAAATGATGTTATTTTTAGTGATCCTTTAAAAAATTTGAATAGCCATTTGTCATACTGATTTAAATCAGGCGAATATGGAGCTTGTTTAATCAATTCAACATGTTTTTTTCTGAAAAATCTCCGTGGTAAACTTGGATGAATGTGGTCGAGCATTATCATGCTGCCAAAGAATTTCTCGCATATTCACTCGTCGTCTGTCTTTACAAAACTTCGTAAGACTATTTTGAATGAATTCTGTATATCTTTCAGAATTGATAGCCTCATCAGATTTTGTTACTTCGATATTAAACTTACCATAAGCTGTGAATGCCAAAATAAGCATTGTTCTTCGTCCAAATTTTTTGTTTTGAACAGCACGTGGTCGATGATCCTCTCTACTTGCCCATACTCGTAAGTCGGATCTCCATAATGTAGGGGAAAATGATATCCACGTTTCATCAACTGTTATCCATCATTTCATTAAGTATTCTTTCCCATATTGTTGCACAAGTTGCAAAAAAATTCTTGAGGATTCAATACGTTGTCATTTGTGATCATCAGTCAGTTGATAAGGCACCCAGACGCTCAAAATCTTTCCTGTTTAAAATTTCATGGAGGATTGTCCTTATTGATTCTTTGTTGACATCAAGCATTTCACTTATGTGTCTTAAAGACATTCTTTCATCCTGCTCAATTATATTCTTAACTTTTTCAATCAAATCATCAGTTGTTGTTGCTGAAGGACGTCCACTTCGTGGGTGATCGTTCAACGATAGCCGCTTGTCTGAGGTAAAATCAGAGAACCAGTTTCTTATTGTGCGTTCCGTTGGGCAATCATCAGGGAAGGCATTGAACAACTTTCTATAGATTTCAACTGCAGTCGTTCCATTTTTCCACTCAACGTATGCATAGAATCGACTGTTAGATTTTGAAAACTCCATTTTTACCGACAACCTTTTAAATCCAATAAGAAAAGTGATCATATGACATTAATATATATATATATATATATATATATATATATATAT